>JACXGM010027177.1:0-14592 GCA_016801145.1 Umbra pygmaea | reverse complement strand
AACAGGGGCACAAGAGGGAGGCATATACCACACATTGGGGAGGAACCTGAACTCCATCACACACAGGGCAATAACAATGAGGACACAAGAGGAATAAATCTAACAACTAAACCACCGTGTAAACACTGAAAGCAACAAGGGAGACAAAACCACAAAAGACACTAAACAAAATGAAGTCCATAACCAGCCCACTAGGGCTATACGTTACATGTACGTTCTCGTTTCTTAATTTGTTTCAAGGTTTTTTGTTTTAGACATGTCATTGATGTCACTCTATTGATTAGCCTAAACGTAAACTGAAAAATGTGAGTATACCTTGTCCGTTGTGTAATGGATGTAGTGTATGAGGAAAGTATTTAGTGTTGTTGTGGAAATGTCAATGTGAGGTTGATGTGTAAATGTCAAGATGTTTGGATGCTGAGTGGCCTCCATCTGGTCCTGCCCTTACTAACTTCCCAAACTACTTCCTCGTATTCATTTAGGCTTCCCAGTGAAGGAAGGCGGGACAATTTCTATTAAGTAGTTGTGTAAATTAGAAATAATAGACCGGGAAGCTCATTTCAGAAATAATTTTGAAATAATCTCCTACATAATCGGCCTCTAATTGGGGTTGCTAGCCGCAAAGCAATAGTATTATAAGCAATTTATTATGGGCACACTTTATAAACAGAGGTATTAGATATGTATCAAATCACAATTAAATGCATTGGAATACTGTGAAGCATGTTGAAATAAAGGGGCCTAAAGGCCATTTTTTTGTAGAAGGTTCTGGAATTTGCGCCACCAATATCTCCTAATAAAGACATCTACATGTATGCCTATACAATTAACATGAATGGGTAATCAATTGACGTCAGGGGATGATATTAGGGGAGATAATGTTGGAGAAATTACAGGCCCATCCAGAACTGCCTAAGTGACTAACATATAGGACGGGCTAGGTGATATAATGAACAATATAAAACTGGATGCACAACGTTGACTGTTCAGTCTTTCTGCAGAAAAACTTGGCTTTATGGTTTCCAATGGTCTACATTTGAAGTCACAAGAACTGCTGTGTAAACTTTGTTCTTTGTTCTGAGCAAAGGAGGGAGGAAGAGTTTTCACCACTACACTGTCTCAATCTCCTTCTGAAATATGAGTCGTCCTTCCTAACTAATCCTGGTGGCATGATTGGATTACCTTTCAGCTGCAGTAGGGGATTAGGTGTGAGAGCCTCAAAGTCATTGTTATCTTCTGAAACAGCTGTGATTGGTTGATCGTTTAAATGGCCTCCACTTTACACAAGGCTATTTGCAAGCCTTCTTCATCCAATGGCTGTTGTCTCAGGTTGGATGAAAACACGGCTCTCATCTGACAGATCGGTCACTCCTACACACCTCTGTGGTGTGATCCAGTGGGTCGATTGAATACCCACTTTGTTCCATCGGACAGCAGTCGTTTTTTTAATCTTCCCATGATTAAACTCCTTTAGAGACGGTTTAATTTCTCGCTCAGAGCCAACATAATTAGTGTTGTTGTCTTAACAGATTTCCTTCACTTGACCCCTCCTGCAAATAAATCTGTGGATAGCGTCAATACAGGCAATTGTGTCAAGCGAAGAAGCTTTCTCTAGCTGGATGTTATGTATGATAAGTTGGGCAATAGGTGTCTAAAGCTGTGACCAATTAAGATCCTATCAAATCTTCTGTGAAGGAATATCAAAAGTAAGGAGCTTTCATATTATTGAAATAATTTAGTTGTCTTCTGGAGGAAAAAAGTTATTTATCTTGGCTGGCTAGACATGTAAATATAACACTGTATCTTTTGATGGTAAAGCAGCCACACTTCACCACTATTGGTCCAAAATAGCCAGTGCCTAAATAAGAAAATAATGGCAGGTCCATTGAAACTCGGCTCTTGGGGATGTCAGCCATCTTCTGATCTCCCACCCTGGCTCTTTGTTGACAACAGTGGATGCATTCCTTTATTATCTTCTAATGCCCTATACAGTACTTCTGTCTTAACTTGGAGACCATGTGATTCCACCCACCCATTCACACAGCTTGTTTAGACTTCTGCCATCTGGGAGTAGGAGCCTGCAGGTCCGAACCACTAGACTGAAGAACAGTTTCATCCACCAGGCTGCCAGGAAGTTAAACTCTCTACCCTCTTAGTTCTTAGTTCTCTCACTCAGACGCTCTGAACTGTGACTCTTTGCCCCAAATAGCATGCATGGACATAAACATGCAAACACACACATGCATATGCACACGGATGCACACATAGGCATGTGCACATATGCACCAGACACTTTTATAATTGCTTTTATCCCTATTCTTTTGCATACTGCACTTTTTTAATGTAAATCTATTTAAATTATCATGTGCCAAATGTTTGTATTGTTATTTATATATATTTTTAATACTTGTCTGTGTTATGTTGGGGTTTTTACACCATGGGTCTGAGAGAAACGGAATTTCAATCCTCTGTATGTCCTGTACATATAGTAGAATTGACAATAAACTTAAACTTGAAACTTGACTTTGATATGACCCTGCTGTGACCAATCTGCTTGTTACGTGTCATAATAAGAGTCCAGATAGGTGGCTGTCTTTACCAAGAATGACAGGATGTTTGTTATCTTCAGGCATTCAGCTTTCCTCAGCCCCTCTCCATCTCTCAGTATTCCATTACGCATGATTGGATCTAGTCGATAGATAGTGGTGGTTGTTTTGACATTCCCTTTTTTTTTTTATCTTCTGAGGGAAAAATTGCCGCTGGCTGTACAATGGTGTTCTCTGCCTCTGCCATGTTCTCTACCGATAAGCTTTGTCCACCCAAGGTTTCTTTGAACATTTTCATAAGCCTATCTGTCTGATCCTTTTGGTGTCTTCTTCCTTTTCTGGTATAATTGCTGTTGGATGAATATCAGTTTCAGTAGCCAGTAGAGATAGACTGATACCAATACCAATACTTGGTATCCGGCCCGATTCTGAGCATAAGTACTCCTACTTGTACTTATGACAAAAGGCCCGATACTCCAAGCCGATACTTTCTCCACATTTCAGAGTGATATGCTGGGCAACGTTTTAAAGATTAGCAGGGAATAGTAGCCTACTGTACAACATAGTATATAGATAGGAAACAGTTGTATTGCTCAACCATGTAACTTCAATATTCACGTAAATGTTTCAATGGAAATGTAGCTGTATTCCAGCTCTATGCATATATTTCATATTGATGATAACAACAGTCTAGTTCCTCTTTCACAGACCAGCTTATAAAGCTGTACATCTGTATTTATTACTATTTAAAAAAAGAATAAAGTGATTAAATGGGATAATGCTTCCCTGCAATATGAGGTGATTTGTTGCACACAAAATCACCGCCAAAAATAGATAATCATTACTAAAGACGGAGCCACGCGTGCCTATTATTGAAAAACACTGTAGAATCACAACTATTTTCCTCATAGCAATTCTCCAGTAGAGTTCAAATGGCAAAATACGAAATCGCTATTTTCATCTAGCCTAATCAGTCAATCAATCAATCAAATTTATTTATAAAGCCCATTTTACAACAGCAGTTGTCACAAAGTGCTTTGACAGACACCCGGCCAAGAGACCTCCAAGAGCAAGCAAAACAAGTGATGCACAGTGGCTAGGAAAAACTCCCTAGTAGGTGGGACCTGGGAAGAAACCTAGAGAGAGGCCATACTCAAGGGTGTGGCCAGTCTTCTTCTGGCTGTACCGGGTGGGGGATCTGAAGGTACACAGCCCATTGTAATAAGGTCACTTTGTTTATCAGTGTTCAATTATTGTCCAACAATGAAGATAGGATGGGTGGGCTGTGACCATAGTCTTTATGTATCATCAATACAGTTCGGTGGTCTTGTGAAGGAAGAACGTACAGCCGCCTGGAAATGAAAGCTGGTGTCACCAGGTGGAAACATGATCATCAACCGCAGTGACATGGGATCCAGCACAGCAGTGGGTTGGGCACAAGACATGGACAGGAAGGAGTCATCAGGCCACATGGTCCTGTTGCATGTTCTAAGGGTTTGGGTCCTCCTAGGATGAACATGACATCAGGAACATTAGAGTGGGCATACCTTGGGTCTAGTACCTTGATACATCTCTGACCCCAAAATGAATATATAATCTGCCTCTGGAGACAGAAAAACCCTAGTCCCCGGCACATAAACTATTGCAGCATAACATCTGGGGCTGAGACAGGGGCGGGACAAGAGACGTGGTCCTGCACAAGGAAAACTTGGCATGCTTCCAACCCACCCACATTGCCAAGACCACACCCCCAAAGGGTCACCAGCAGACCGTAACCACCACGGGGGGGCATTGGAGTGAGGATATCCCAGTGGAGAGAGGGGAGCCTAATAGGCAAACCAGCATGGGCGGTTCATCAACAGTGCCGCTGTTCTCTCTCAGCTTCCTGGGCAAGACTACATTATACCATAGAATTTACTGAAGCGATGAGTCTTCAGCATAGACTTAAATGTTGAGACTGAGTCTGCATCTCTCACATGGGCTGGCAGATCATTCCACAGAATTGGAGCTCTATATGAGAAAGGCTTTTCACCAGCTGTTTGTTTACAAATTCTAGAGACAGTAAGGAGGATTGGCATCTTGTGATTGTAATGTACGTGAGGGTATGTATGTACAGGGGAAAGTCCATGTAGTGCTTTATAGGTTATTAGTAAAACTTTGAAATGAGCCCTAGCCTTAATGGGCAGCCAGTGTAGAGGGGCTAGAATTGGGGTAATGTGTTCCGATTTTGCAGTTCTAGTCAGAATTCTGGCGGCTGTCTTGAGCACTAACTGAAGTTTTTTTAGGGTTTTGTCTGGGTAGTCAGAAAAGAGAGCATAACAATAATCCAATCTTGAAGTAACAAAAGCATGGATTAACTTTTCTGCATCATTCCTTGACAGAAAATTTCGAATTCTTGCACTGTTCCTGAGATGGAATAAGCTGCTCTTGAGATATGTTTTACATGTTCGTCAAGAGAGAGATCTGGCTCCAAAGCAACACCAAGGTCTTTACAGTTTTTTTCTGATTTGACTGCAAATCATTTATGTTCATTGCCAGATTTGACAGCAGGTCTCTTTGTTTCTTGGGACTTAAAATAAGCATTTCTGTTTTTTCAGAGTTTAGAAGTATGTAATTTTTCATCATCCAATTCTTTATATCCAAAACACAGGCTTCCAGGGTGTGCAGTTTTGAGGATTCTCCCTTTTTCACTAAAATGTACAGCTGTGTGTCATCAGCATAGCCGTGAAAGTTGACATTGTGTTTCCAGATGACATCACCAAGAGGCAACATATATAGCGAGAACAGTAGCGTTCCCAAAACAGAACCTTGTGGAACACCAAAGCATACCTTAGATTGTTTTGGAGGACATACAGTGCCTTGCAAAAGTATTTAGGCCCCTTGAACATTTCGACCTTTTGCTACATTTCAGGCTTCAAACATAAAGATATAAAACTGAAATTTTTTGTGAAGAAGCAACAACAATTGGGACACAATCATGAAGTGGAACGAAATTCATTGGATATTTCAAACTTTTTTAACAAATAAAAAACGGACAAATTCGGGAGCAAAATTATTCAGCCCCTTTACTTTCAATGCAGCAAACTCTCTCCAGAAGTTCAGTGAGGATCTCTGAATGATCCAATGTTGACCTAAATGACTAATGATGATAAATAGAATCCACCTGTGTGTAATCAAGTCTCTGTATAAATGAACCTGCTCTGTGATAATCTCAGAGGTCCGTTGAAAGCACAGAGAGCATCATGAAGAACAAGGAACACACCAGGTAGGTCCGAGATACTGTTTTGGAGAAGTTCAAAGCCGGATTTGGATACAGAAAGATTTCCCAAGCTTTAAACATCCCAAGGAGCACTGTGCAAGCGATAATATTGAAATGGAAGGAGTATCAGACCACTGCAAATCTACCAAGACCCGGCCGTCCCTCTAAACTTTCAGCTCATACAAGGAGAAGACTGATCAGAGATGCAGCTAAGAGGCCCATGATCACTCTGGATGAACTGCAGAGATCTACAGCTGAGGTGGGCGAGTCTGTCCATAGGACAACAGTCAGTTGTAAACTGCACAAATCTGGCCTTTATGGAAGAGTGGCAAGAAAGCCATTTCTGAAAGATATCCATAAAAAGTGTTGTTTGAAGTTTGCCACAAGCCACCTGGGAGACACACCAAACATGTGGAAGAAGGTGCTTTGGTCAGATGAAACCAAAATCGAACTTTTTGGCAACAATGCAAAACGTTATGTTTGGCGTAAAAGCAACACAGCTCATCACACTGAACACACCATCCCCACTGTCAAACATGGTGGTGGCAGCATCATAATTTGGGCCTGCTTCTCTTCAGCAGGGCCAGGGAAGATGGCTAAAATTGATAGGAAGATGATGGAGCCAAATACAGGACCATTCTGGAAGAAAGCTGATGGAGTCTGCAAAAGACCTGAGACTGGGACGGAGATTTGTCTTCCATCAAGACAATGATCCAAAACATAAAGCAAAATCTACAATGGAATGGCCAAGCCAAAGTCCAGACCTGAATCCAATCGAGAATCTGTGGAAAGAACTGAAAACTGCTGTTCACAAATGCTCTCCATCCAACCTCACTGAGCTCGAGCTGTTTTGCAAGGAGGAATGGGCATAAATTTCAGTCTCTCGATGTGCAAAACTGATAGAGACATACCCCAAGCGACTTACAGTTGTAATCGCAGCAAACGGTGGCGCTACAAAGTATTAACTTAATAATACTTTAAGTTAAATTTTTCACGCCCAATTTGTCAGTTTTTTATTTGTTAAAAAAGTTTGAAATATCCAATAAATTTCATTCCACCTCATGATTGTGTCCCACTTGTTGTTGATTCTTCCCAAAAAAACTACAGTTTCATATCTTTATGTTTGAAGCCTGAAATGTGGCAAAAGGTCGAGAAGTTCAAGGTGGCCGAATACTTTTGCAAGGCACTGTACCATCCACAGATACAAACTGATATCTTTCTGATAGATAGGATCGGAATCATGCCAGAACATGTCCACGTAGCCTGATATAGGTTTCCAATTTGTCTAGAAGAATGTTGTGGTAAATGGTATTGAAGCCAGCACTCAGGTCCAGAAGCACAAGAATGGAGGCACAGCTCTGGTCGGATGAAACTTGAAGGTCGTTTTTCACCATTACAAGTGTAGTACTATGATCGTGTCTAAACCCAGACTGGAGCTTTTTGTAAGTATTATTAGTATTTGGCACTGAGTTCCTGGGCGACCACTTTTTCTAAAATTAAAAAAAATAAATGGTAGATTTATAATAGGCCAGTAGTTGTTTAGCCTTTCTGGGTCAAGTTTATGCTTTTTTAAGAGTGGCTTCACTACAGCCAATTTTAGGGAGTTTGGTACACACCCAGATACTAGAGAGCAATTTATAATTTTTAGCATATGCGAGCCAACCACAGGGAGTAACTCTTTTAGAAATTTAGTTAGAATAGGTTCCAGTTAATTTGTAAAATGATAAGTGCATATATTAGAATCCTTAAGGAAACTCGCACATTGAAGTACAGGACCGAACGAAGGCTACAAGTTTGTAGGCTAGTCACTTCATACTGTAGTATTTATAAGAATTAATAATACACCTTTGGGAAGGAGAGACAAATGTCGGTAGATTGCAACACTTCTGTGTGAACAAAATAGTGGAAGTTCTGACATACTAACGTTAAGAAATATAACTTAAAGGAAATAAAATGTAAGCTATTTATATTTTGTTCAATAGATTACGGTGATAGCTATAATTGTGTACCGATTATATTAAAACAATCAAATTTCTTAACAGGTCATTATCTGGAAAAAGTCACTTCTAACAGATATTTTTATCTTACACAAAACATCTGCAATACTTAGTGCTTATGCGAACACAAACATGCGATCACATTTGATCTTGTGAGGGGATACTATATATTAATATAATCATTTGTAGTAATTGCTTAAAAATGAAGACTGACTGCACTTATAACATATTTTGGTAGGTCACTCCAGAGTAATAGGGCCATACTGTATAACAGAAAGCCCTACCACCAGCTGTTTGTTTTAAAATTATAGGTACAATAAGGCCTGCATCTTGTAACCATAGCATATGTGTAGGTATATACGGAAGGACTAATTCAGAGAGAATAGTCCAAGTGCAAGTCCATATAATGCTTTGTAGGTTAAACGCAAGACCTTACAATCTGCTCTAGTCTTTACTGGCAGCGAGTGTAGAGAGGGTAGCAGTGGGGTGCACTAACTGAAGTTTGTTTAGTGACTTATCAGGAAGTAAGAAATGTGTGTATTAGTTTCTAAAACTATTTCTAAGACTATTCATTAGTTATTAGACTTATCTGGGTAGCCGGAAAGTAGTGCATTGTAATTCGCTAGTCTAGAAGTAACAAATGTGTGTATTATTTTCTCGGCATCAGTATTTGATAGAAAGTTTCTCATATTATGTTCCGGAGATGAAAAATAGCTGTTCTAGAAATATGTTTTATATGTTCATCAAAAGAGAGATTGGTGTCCAGAATAACACCTAGGTCCCTCAGAGATTTGTTTTGCGATGACTGTTCATTGTGTGATCTGACCTAAAATTAGCTTTTTTGTTTTTTGCAGGATTTAAAGTAAAAAATGCTCTGACATTCACATTCTCCAATTTTGAGGCTCCGCTACATTTGGCAGAGATGTACAACTGTGTCATCAGCATAGCCATGAAACTTGATGTTGCACATTCATATGATGACCAAGAGGCAGCTTATATAGAGAAAACCACAATGGTCCCAAGACGAATCCCTGAGGAACACCAAAGTGAACCTTTGATTTTTCAGAGGATTGACCATCCACACACACAAACTGATATATTTTGGATAGATGTAAACTAAACATGAACATGACCACGTACTCCAATATGGTTTTCCAGTCTCTCCAATAGATGGGAGCGATCAATTAGTTTAGTTTAGCTTACCTTTTTTTTAACAGGCAAGTTGACTGAGAAGCTTTACTCATTTGCAGCAACGGCCTGGGGAGAAGGGGGAAGAGGAAAATTAGCCAATTGAAAGAGAGGGATGATTGTGTTGCCATGACGGTATGAGGGCCAGAAATATGTTAACACCCCTACTCTTATAAATAGTGCCATGGGATCTTTAACAACCACAGAGGGTCAGGACACCCATTTAACATCCCATCCAATAGATGTCACCCTGACGGCACAGCTGTGGTCCATAAACAGAATCCTCAGTGTTCCTATTGTCCAGGTGAGGGAGGGCGGTGTGCACTGCTGTGGCTTCATCTGTGGATCTGTTGGGGCACTTTTAGCCTTCTGGACCAGACTACACTCTATCATAAAACTTACTGAAGAGACGATTCTTCAGGATAGACTTAAATATCTTCATCTCTACAGACTTGGAGCTCTATTTTAGAAACCCCAGTTAATATTTTTGCTTCTAAGTTTAAGATAATGTCATAAATGATGGCGACACCACCGCCTTTGCCAGATTCTCAGGGGATATGGTCAGCAGTGTAACCAAGAGGAGAGGCTCGATTTATTTATTTATTTGTTTGTTTATCTAAAAGGGACAATCCACATGAATTTACATTTTTTTATTTACATTCAAAATGTAAATGTGCCAGAGTTAGCAAAGAAAGGGCAATAAATTCATCAGGCTTAAGCCAGGGTTCACACAGGCCAATTATATCAAGTTTATGATCCATAGTTACTGTAGTTCATTGACTATGATTGTCAACACCCCAACTCTCATGAATAGTGCCATGGCATCTTTAGTGACCATTTAACATCCCATCCGAAATATGGCACCCTATGACAGATGTCCCCATCCCTTCCCTGGGGCATTGGGGATGGTCTTTAGACCAGAGGGAAGAGTGCCCCCTACTGGCCCTCCAACACCACTTCCAGCAGCATTGGTCTCCCATCCAGGGACTGACCAGGCACAACCCTGCTTAGCTTTAGAAGCAAACCAGCAGTGGAATACAGGGCACTATGCTGCTGGCTCTGTAAGGACAACATGTAGTATTAACATCAACAGCAGAGGGCTCCAGAGGGACAACATGTAGTATTTTAACATCAACAGCAGAGTGCTCCAGAGTAGAGGATATCACCAAGAGGGAAATTCAAGACTGTATTGAAAGGTCTCTGTTGCTTCCATGGGAATTGTTTCTCACCTGGATACTCTGCTCTTCATATATCAAAGTCCTGAAATTTGCAAAAATTTTACTAGTTTGTTGATCCCTATACAGTGTCTATGGGGCAGTCTATCAATCACATTGGTAGAGACCATGTTAATATTGCCACAAATTATGAACTGACTTCATGGATATTTTCCAAGTATGCTTCCTCAATTTCCTCTAAGAGAATTAGTATCAGTGTTAGAACAGTACCAATGTATATTACATAGCAAAAACAATCTATCTGCATGGTGGGAGAAGCCACTTGTACATCTGATAGGGTGAACACAGGAAATGAGCGGGCAATGTCCCTATATTGAGGACCACGTCTGTGCCGCAGCACGAAAATCTGAGGTAGTGATACGTCTCCACGGTAGCACTATGACCCATAGCAACAAATTAAAAAAAACTACAAACATTATGCTCCAAGTTTATTTCAGCCAACATATTTCAAGTACACAAATTACCTGGTCATAAGTTTTATTAATGATACCCCTTTAGTACCTGGGCGAACTCCCCTGCCCTCAGAACGACCTGAATTCTTAGTGTAATGAATTCTATAAGGGGTTGGATGTGATGGACATACAACATGTTGTTATGGTTTGATGCTGGAACATTCATTCTGCAAACATCTTAATTTGGTTGAGGTCTGGAAACAGTGCAGGCTGCTCAAATTAACTGAACATGTTTCTGGAACCTTTCAGGGACTGTGCTTTGTGACATTGAGCATAATTCTGCTGGAAGTATCATTATGACAAAGGGTCAACATGCTGGAAGTATCATTATGACAAAGGGTCAACATGGTAACACCAGCTAGGATAGATTAAAGGACTCGCCCATCACCATTTAGTAAAAGGGACCTGGGATTCATGAGGACAGGAAGTGTGTCGTCATTCCCGTTGGTCATTATTGACCTGAGATTTATCAGTGTGCCTCCGTTACCATTGTGGCAATGTGAAGCCTCTCAGTCAGAGTGAAATTGTGACCAGGTAAGGCTTTATGGTGCAATAACCTACAGTTCTTTTCAAAAGGCCATTATTTACAACCCTAATTCTGAGAAAAAATGATGTTGAAAAAACCTTATTAACACATTATTTGTTCTTTAACTTTTACTATTTTTGACAATATACACCACCTTCCAAATAAGACTCTACAAAATAAATTTCCACCAATGTAGACATGCTAGCCAGCTACATGTTTAAAGTAATCTCTAATTTCTCATTTATATTTTTGAATTTTTCCCCCATTTTTCTCCCCTCACAATTCCCTCTAATCCTGCCTTGTTGGCAGCTCCTTGGACAGATCTGTGCGATTCTTTTCGCACTGTTCATCCAACACGAAAGCCTTTAGTCAGATCATATACGAGATGATTACGTTAATCAACTATACTTCCGCGATTGAACCCACAGGCTTGTAGGTTGTTGTGCAATGCAGCGACTTAGCCTACTACGTTATGTGGACCCCTCAAAATGTAATCGCATCAGTTTTGTAATAAAGTTTTTTTTGTGATGAATTGATAGCTAGCTATTAAGTAGTGGCTGTATTATGTCAACTGGTAGCTGGCTTGTTAGCTGAATTGTCCTTGTTAGCTATACTATGTCACGGCAACATCAAGTCTTGACTAGTTAGTAATGTATCTGCACGGCTAGCAACATGATTGCCTGGCAACCGATTTTAGAAAGATATAAAATGTACAGTTGACAAGCAGAGACATTTGGAGTTGCTTGCAACATGGATTTGAGAAATGCATGGCACACTCATCTGAGATCCTGCAGTCATCAACTACTGCTACTAGCTAGGTAGGGATTCCTCCCTCTTGCAATCTTGTTTTTCTAGTACTCCTGCATCCTACACTCATTTTACGTGTGCTACAACTAAACAGGCATCTTGCGTGGTAATCAAAAATGCACTGGTTTACAGGTAAATGATCATGAGCACCTTTGGCTCGTGACTTTTCATGCCGCTAAGGTGTGCAGTTATTCCCTGGCAACACACAATCTGTCAGGTGTTACTTAAGCATTTGGGCACTGAAGACGGTTTTCCCCCATTCATACATCATGCATGTCTTGAGCTGCAAAACTTTGTTGCCTTATTTTGTGCTTCATAATACACCACACATTCTCAACAGAAGACAGGTCAGGACTGCAGGCAGGCCATGCTAGCACCCGCACTCTCTGCTTACGCACCCATGTGCTTGTAATCCGGGCAGAATGTGGTTTGGCATTGTCCTGCTGGAAAATGCAGGGACGTCCCTAAAAAAGACCACATCTGGATGGCAACATGTTTCTCCAAAATGTGTACCTATCTTTCTGCATTTATTGTGCCCTAAAAGATGTGCAAGTTACTATGCCATGGGCACTAACACACCCCCATACCATGACAGATACTGGCTTTAGTAAAGTAGGCGGCGCTTCAGGACAGTGTTGCTGTATGGCTTCTGCTTTGCATAGTAAAGCCTTAACTTGCATCTGTTGACTGACAAAAGTTTCCCAAAGTATTCCTGAGGCCATGTCAGTATATCCATTTGACTCATGACGGTTTTTCAAGACATTGACGTCTGAGGAATTGGACATCATGCGCATTCAGGTTTTAACTTGTGCATACACATCCTACCAATTTGTCTTTGGGGACAACAATTGTTCTCAAATTGTTGAATTATTTGCTGAGCCTCAACCCATCTTTTACACGATTGCCTCACTTGTTACTTGTCACCTT
Source organism: Umbra pygmaea (assembly GCA_016801145.1). Taxonomy (NCBI): domain Eukaryota; kingdom Metazoa; phylum Chordata; class Actinopteri; order Esociformes; family Umbridae; genus Umbra; species Umbra pygmaea. The sequence continues at coordinate 1,655 of JACXGM010027177.1, read as the reverse complement.
CTTTGGGAATTTCGTTAAATGATAATATCTCTTTTAAAGGGGAAAAACAACAAAACCGTTTGAAGTAATTATTTGACGTTTTGGCACTTCAGTCAACTCTCTCACTCAGGGAGAACAGGGTAGAGCTAGCACGAGTGCAGTGTCAACTGGAGACAAAGGGTCTGTGCAGATGAATGTGTTTGATACAACTATGTGAAATAACTATCATTTGCATGAAAAATTAATGTTCTTTCACAAAGAAAATCCCATAATTGTGAAGCACAACTGCTTTTGGTACATAAAATATAAATTTTGTATAATGAAAGTCAGCATGATTTAAAATGTATGTTTACTCGTGCTCAACTTCATGCTTTAAGTCTGCTAAGAGGGCGCACGTTCAACTGATCAACTTGTAAAAGACTAAATGCACACTTTGCTCTGTCAATAATATATTCTCCATCCGGGAGGATATCAAATTAAGAATATATAATTGATAGACCGATGGTATATTGTGTTTAGAAAATGAATTTAAAGACGACTGCAGGTTATTACATCTTGAACATCTCACTAGCACTGGGCTGGAAAGAAGCATGTGATGTGGTTTTTCTTTCAAATCGGCACAGATGCCAGAAAAAGTATGTTTGAAACCACACAACTGTTTTATTATCGTACAAAGTGTATATGTTATCTACAAAAAAACTCTTTCACATTTTCAAGTTCCATTCTTGTCTGTTACGCACCTGTCCTTTGTCTTTTGCTAGGGGTGCAATTTGTTATTTTCTATTAATTTTCATTGTGAAAGCACATTACTTTTTCACGCAAATGATTGTTATTTCAAACTGATTAATCTGCACAGACCCATATATCTGATCAACATAGCACTCACCCTAGTTCAACCCTGTTCTCCCTGAATGAAAGATCTGACTGAACATAAACAAATTATAGAATTTTGTTTTTATTCCCCTTTAACACACATATTACTAAACGGGTTCGAAAGCTAAAAGTGAGAATAGTTTTTTTTCAAACATGTCTGTCATCTCGATATGAAAAGGATATTGTAGAAGCCACTTATATTTCAGTGCTTGATTATGGTGATGTATTACAGTTGTATGCAAAAGTTTAATGTAATGAGTGTCTGCATTCTGGATGAAGGTATTTTGGACCATTCCTCCTTGCAAAACATCTCCAGTTCTGTTAGGCCATTCCAGAACATTGAACTTGTTCCTCTGCATAAATCTATCAAAATAGATTTTGATCAGTGGTTTTGGCATTGCTTGTTGAAATATCCAGCCTTAGCATAACTTCAATTTTGTGATTGATTCCTCTACGTTATTCTCAAGTATCTGCTGATATTGAGTGGAATCCATGCAACCCTCAACTTTAACAAGATTCCTAGTCCCGGCACTGGCCACACAGCCCCAGAGCATGATCGAACCCCCACCAAATTTTACTGTGTGTAGCAAGTGTTTGTCTTAGAACACTGTGGGCTAGATTTATCAAGCCGTTTGCGCCTGTTTTCAGGCGCTAATTGGTCGCAAAGACGGACGTAACCAATGCGGGCTATTTACAAACCAGGCGCACTTGGGTAAAATCGCAGATTGCGTGCCACATGAGCGACAAGAGACAAGTTGCGCTTTCAATATGCGTTCGTGGGAGGGTCATGGGGAAAGTGGGAG
>JACXGM010027176.1:0-14592 GCA_016801145.1 Umbra pygmaea | reverse complement strand
CCCCCCCCCCCCATTGGTCACGTCTACTCCTCTCGACCTGCCTTTCCAGAAACTCAGAGAGAGACATTAGACGTACTAAGACATTTGATAACACATTTTCAGTCTGCAACATGAAAAATAGGGCCGTAACAATGAATGATCTAATAAAAAAGCCATTATTGTTGTAACCAGAAACAAGCCAAATTGCAGGTTTATACCCTACATTTAAGTATACAATTGAATGGATTTAGGGCTTGCTCTTTATTACCCCTTTTTGAATAACCATTAAGGTGGGCACCATTAAGGTCTGTTAGGGTTGTATTTCCATGGTTATGTTTCATCAATGCGTCTGGCTTAATTTGCGAGAAAAAGGGCTTCAGAAACGTGCTTATGAAGCTATAAAACCTTTTTCTTCATATTTCAAAAAATATATGCAAACAGTGATTCATCTAAGATAATCTTTCCCTACAAAACGCCACTATGTAGCATTTTGCTACACACAAAAACAACGCCTAAAATTCATGACAGTTATCAAAGACGGACCTGTGATTGAAGCATTTCCTATTGAAATAGAATGATAAAAATCATTGTTCCCATTACCGTACTATTTGTATGTAATGATGGTATAAGGGATTTTTTAAATTTAAGAAATGCGTCAATTCAAGTAAAGAAACCAACATTGGCTGTTGAATTTCTCAGTTTGATACCCCACCCACCAGTCCAAGACAGTACTACATATTTTACTCCAATCTAGACTGCTACCCAGTGAAAAAAAACTTTTGAAAGGAAAGTTATATGAAATACAAATCTTGCTATCCCCATCATTAAAATATGATTTACTGCATAAATACATATGAATAAAAATAAATTGGCCAAATAATTATGATTTTGTGTCCCAATAATCGGTATCGGAATTGAAAAATCATAATTGTTCAACCTCTAATCTGTAGTTTAGGGCCAAAATATGATGTCGGCCTGAAAGACCACTGATGTCAAGCTAGCTCCATCGCCTTCCTGTTGTCCACTGTGTTGGAGCCTTGCCCTTGTCTACACACAGCACTGTCTGCAGGCTCATCCCAGAGTGACTAGGGCATGGAGAGCCAATTTGGGACTCAGCAACCCTACTACAGTTTAGCACCACAACTGCAGAGTTGTACACCTACTGCACAGCTTTCAATCCAACCCAGCGTTATATGTTCCAGGCTTTCAAGCACAGTGTCAAGAGCTCTTTACTCTAAAGGGGAAGCAGAGAGAAAACCCCCATATGGGCAGCTGTGCGGAGACAGAAAGTGACATATCAAGCATTCTGAACAAACGGTTGTGTAATTCACCCATTCAGCTGTGAAAAAAGAAAACGCACATAAATATCCAGTAGTGATTATTCACAGCATTTACATAAAACTAATCATTATAAGCATGTAGGAAGCGATTTGCTGTTAGGAGGCGATGTGTGAAAGCTGCAACAGATGCAGGGCTAAGTGAACATGGCTCAATATTAGCTGCTCAATGCAGCAAATGTAGTTCAGTAAGGTCCAACTGAAATCAATAGTGGCTCAGAGACACTAGTTGTTCTTCAGAAAACGTATGGATGCACACAAATTAGAGTTAGTCATGAGGAAAGTAAATATTTAACAGATGAACTGCATTCTGCAAAGGAATGTAAGTTTCCTCTAATGGTCAGTTGGGCATGTCTGCTGTCGGAATAATAAACTGACATTATATGCCTAGTTACAGTAGTTAGCTACTACCATCAAGCTGTTGGGAGTGGAGGTTAACATTTACAATATCAGTCCAAACATTTTTTATGTTTCTTTTCCACGTTGCTGGAGTGCTGTTGTAGTAGGACTGTAACATAATACATTGTGTAAAAATCTTTGATAGATATCTCACAGAAATTCATGCTAGTTTATTTGTTTAATTTATCATTGCTTACTTAAAGGGGCAATGTGTAAAATGTCCCCCTGTAAAAAAATACAAATTATTTTAAAAAGCCTTACAAAAACATAATTTGATGATATTTTAAAAATCTGTAGAAAAACAACTATTTAGATGAGACAATGATTTCCTACAAAATAAAGTGTTTATTTTGCTGTTTGAAAAGGAATTGCAATGAGGACATAAAATGTTCTGCTTTGTCAATAAGCGTGAGCCGATTTATCTGTTATATAAATTACTCATTTTAGACTATGCTTTTTGTGTGCAACAAAGCACTGCAGTATATCATATAAATAGCTTTTTATATTTTTTAACTATTAAGAAATACTGTTTTTGTAAGCTGGTATCTTGAAAGAGAAAGCTGTTTCATTGTTACAGTTAGAAATTCTACAAAGCACCTTTAAAGCTCTGCTACACAAAAAGGCCTGGACATCCACAGAAGACAGTGGTAGACAATCGTAGGATCCTTTCCAAGGTAAAGAAACACCCATTCACAACATCCAGCCAAGTGAAGAACTCCCCAGGAGATAGGCATATAGTTATCCAAGTCTACCATAAAGAGAACACTTATACAGAGGGTTCACCACAATTTTATATCAGATAGAGGGAGAATCAGATGAGTCCATTTGAAATCTGCCTGAGAGTTGCCGCTTCTGCTATATGAATGTATGATAATATTCAGGTGAGCAAGGAAATATTGTTCTTCACCAGCTCAGTCATAGTATGGCACTAGGTTACATGAACTTAGATTTTTCATGTATGGATGTACTTTTATAATTATTTAGGTTGTTTGTGAATTTTTACTGGATTACAAAGTTATTTATTTGCATCTGCTAGCTACAGCAACGCTGCTGACCAGAAGAAAATAGACTTGAAAAAAGTTTCTTCAATCGAGCCTTGTTTTTTTACACTATCCCTGTTCATACTGTCCAAATTTTCATATACATAATTTACCAACACTTCATTATGTAATTATTTTCACAGAGTTTCACACAGACATCTAGATTTTATCATGCGTTTCAGATTTTTCACTGATTATTTTACAACTACGACACTCTGCTTCTCATAATTAAAAATTTAGCCAAATAATATTTGTATTATACGTATTTATTGTTTACAATGCTACCATAATCCTGAAGTTTTTCCAGAAGCATAACAAATTTCTATCTTGTCTGGCACATCCCTGCGGCCCAGATCAAACAAGCCCTAGGATTATTCTAAATGTTTATTTCTTTTCATAGTAACGATATAATCACATTATAAACAGATTTACTCTATGTAGCCTATTATTTCACAGCATCGATGATGTTTCAACACGTTGGCAAAGAGGTTTATACGATTAGAACTGAGATAAAGATGATTAACGTTTTCAGCATTGAAAAACTGGAAACTAAACATTAAGTGAGCAAATGATAATGAATTGAATAATATTATCATTTACATTTTTGGAGAATAACTGTAGTATGGGGGAAAACATTACAGATGAAATAAATATGAAAGTACAGGCAGTTTATATGAAAGTACATGAATATAGGCTACGACAATTACACTCAAAGCATTCATTGCGCTCTGGTTTGTTCGTGTGCGCGTATGAAGGGAAGAACATGGATGTGGAGTAATTTTGTTCTGATCGATATGGAGTTGAGAGATTATGCGATAGGGTGAATTACCCTAATGTGGGATAATTTTAGCATTTTAGATTTTTGTGAGATATTGTGATAAAGCATACATTGCAGATATCACATTATTTTGATCACAAGACACCACAGCTACGGCTAACCAATAGTTTCACTAACATTAATGTATTTATGGGGGTCCTACAAACACTAGACCTTAGTTGCCCCACATTAGGCAGTGTCCCACTTTAGGACAATTCACCCTGCATTTTGATGATAAGTATTCAAGAAAACAACACTTTCACAGAAGAAACTGACAAGTTTTGTGACAAACTGCTTTGCTTGTTACAAACCAGGAAATAACATAACAATTGATGAGCAACTGTTCCCAACAAAAGATTGGTGCCATTTTACTCAGTACATGACAAAAAAATCAGACAAGTTTGGGATCAAATTTTAGTTCGCTGCTGATGTGGACACAAATGACATGCTCAATGGTTATCCATATCTGGGGAAAGATGAAACAAGGCTATCATTCAATAAAATAAGGTTTTACACAATCCCATTTTAATATATCCAGGAAACACAGTGATAAAACGTGAATAAGACTGAATGAAACTGAATGAAATCGTTTCGTTTGCAGTTCTTGGTCTTACTGAGTCGCACTTCAGACTATATTGTACTTCTAACTGCGCAACAAATGTGATCTGTGTATGTGTTTTACACAATGCCAAATGACACAATGCTTGCTATAGATGTAATTAAAAATATATTTTTATCTGTCACCTTTTTGTGCTGCATCATGCGCTCTTTGGGAGAACAAAATAATGAAACAATTTCTCTAATCTCTAATTAGTAAACCCAAACAACTGTGTGAGATGAAATTGTTTTGTTTTCAGTGTAATATGTCCAGGAAACACAGGGAAAAGTGCTTGACCAGAAAAAAGTAGAATTGAAAAAGAAAAATGATGTGTCTTCAATCGAGCTGTACATATTTTCATAGATAGTATATTCATCTAAACAGAAGAGGGTTTGAATGGAGATAAACCGGTCTTTACAGAGTGCCGTTATGCAATGCGAAGCTTGCTTGAACCCGAATAATTTTACGCTTCAAGCCTGTTTATCTCATCAGCGCAAAACGTTTCTGAGGCAAGCAGAAACTTCAGTAATTATAGAACTACTGTACATAGAACAATTCTGAAATCCACACAAAAGATATATATAATGGGTGTGCCATAGAACCATAATGAAGATCCAAAAAATGATTTGCTCTCAATGTTAGTTGAAAATCTTTTTTAAACATTCAAATTCTATAGAGCCTATAAAATTACGAAAATACAACAGCATAAATATTAGATGTTATAATTCAGGCTATTTGTTTCTGAATATCATCCAACAATGGAACAAATTTTTAATTAATAAAATGGCAAAACAGGGAGCCCTACAGCCCCACTTTCTTAATGCGCAACATGTGATGTGCATAACTTAGTTATTTTTGGTTTCAGTCAAATCGCCTTGATAGGGGCCTTAAAATGATAGTATCAAAATCACTAATTTTAAAACACTAAGAAGGCTCGACAAAACATGAAACTTTGCTCAAAGTATCACCAGGGGCTGTACACATGAACTTGAGCATCGAGAACATTGTGTACACACAGTTTACTAAAAATAAAAGTTTTGTACAACTCACCTTAACAGTTTGTGTTTCTGGTGGCTATTCAAATGGACTGAATAGAAACCTCATTAAACTGTATTGCTTGGTCATTCGATTAGTACACAACTAAATGACTGCCGCTCTGACCATTCTGCTACATTGATGTGAATTGGAATAGCATTTATAATCATTCCATTGCTATGAGTACAACCCATTCAGTTTACACCAGTTAAGTTGCTGTCTGAAATTAAATTCCTCTAGTGGCCTGAAAATGTCAGTCAGGTATCCAAACTTCATCCACATCTTAGGTAGGGAGATGGTGCATGCATGAAAGGGACTTGGACATAGGTGAATGTAGACATGTGTTCAACTGCTGGTTTGGTTCTAAAGCTAAGCAGGGTCGGGTCTGGTTAGTCCCTGGATGGGAGACCAATGCTGCAGGAAGTGGTGTTGGAGGGCCAGTAGGGGGCACTGTTCCCTCTGGTCAAAAGATATTTTCCAATGCCCCAGGGTAGTGATGGGTTGGGTGCGTAAGAGTAGGGGTGTTTACCCCGGTGTCATGGCCAAATTCCCAACCAGGCCTCACTTCAATCATGGCCACCTAATAATACCCCTCCTTCCTAATTGGCATATATAACTACTCAACTCTCCACCTAATAGCTTATGTGTGGTGGGGATTCTGGTGTAGGGAGGTGTGAGGAACCAAGTGGGTGCTACACATTGGTGGTGGATGAGGTGGGCTTTCTCTCTCACTGTGTAAAAGCACTTTGGGTTCCTTGAAAAAAAAGCACTATACAAGTTGAATTAATTATTATAGTTTGATTATCAAGTGGTTGTTTATCCAGCCGATGCCACTGAAACCTCAGTAAAACAAATCTAATGTGCTGCGGTGTAATTCAATGTCTGATCACTTATCACAAAACAATCATTTTTGTGGTTAATCAATTAAACTTTGTTCAGCTCACACATAATAAATAGTGTATGCCCACATAATCACACACTGTATTTGTTTAATGGTTTTATAGTGACCCTCGCTTTATGAGCCATGTTACAAACTCGGTTAGGCCTGTTGGCGTGACCCATGTTTTACCATGGAGAAGCACCGGTCCTCCTTTTCCCTACAACAACATCTGACCTAAGATAGTAAGGCAACAACATCGACTGTCACTGAGTGGCTTGATACAATTAGAACAGAGATAGCTTCAATCGGAATGTTTAGGCTGGGCTTAGAGAGGTTATGTGATTGGGTGGACGTATCAGGCACAGCTCTAGACTGGTTTTCATCCTACCTTGCCGACAGAAGTTATATCATCTCTATAAGTACTATGTGTCCCACAGGGCTCAGTTCTGGGGCCCCTGCTTTTCTCTTCATATTGTCTGCCCCTGGGACAGATCATAAACAGATACAATATTGCTTACCACTTATATGCGGATGATATCCAGCTTCATTTTTCATTTAACCTAGTGAGGCCTCCAGGTTACCTAGGCTTTTGGACTGTCTCAATGCTATTAAGGACTGGTTAGCATTAAACTTAGCCTATTACAGCTTCAACTGATGAGACAAAGTTTTGGATTGTTGACCCAGGAAGAAAGTCCTCCCAACAATCATGCAATGTATTGGGTCTCTTCCGTCTGCTGTGCAGTCTAACCTGCGTTACTTAGGAGTGGTGTTTGATAAATCAATTCTGTTTGACACTCATTTAGTCTCTCCATTGGCTACCTGTCAATTATAGGATTCAGTTCAAGACTCTCACAGATCACTGCATGGCCAGTCACCTGTACATGTGGCCAACCTATTGAAACCCCATTCATCAGCATGACCTCTAAGGTCTAATATGCCCTCTAAGGTCTAATATGCCCTCTAAGGTCTAATATGCTTATTCTATTGACGGTCCCTCACACACGGCTTAAGACTCATGGGGACCGCTCGTTTGAATACATAAAAATACTTCTTCCCACATTTCCCCCACAACTGGACTGCGAATCAGCAAGAGTAATTGTAACACTGAGCCAGACAGGGGAACCAGGCAGAGACCGTGTTAGTAAATCCCCTGCTTTACGGCACATCTCTGTCCCCACAGACAGTCCATAAATGTAAGATTATAGCCCTCTTACCAGCTGGGTTCTCCTCAGTATTTATGCCTGATGGCTGAGAGAGCGTGACAGATCCCTCTGCACCTGTCTTGTACTCTTCAGGGGGAGCTAGAACTGTGTACACTCGTCTGGGCTGATGTGAAGATACTGTTATCACTCGATCTCCTGAGAAAGGGCAAATGAGAATTAGCTGGATGCGGTGCTGGCTGTTAGTTTGGAGGTGATTGTATAAAGTATAATTTCAGCAACTTAGTTGGAAGTAATAAAATAGTGGTTCATGTTTCACTTAGCTTCATAAAACATATTTCTTTATTAATTGCACACAGTCAAAACAATGTAACCTGAACCTCCTCTTACCTACTGTGGTGTTGTTCTCCTGTACGAGAGAGGATGTTTTCATCAACTCAAGGGGTGGGTGGCTGGGTTCTTTGTCAGGTTTTGAGGTTAAGGGGTATAACCTCTGAAGAACTTTAGACTGGAATACTGAAAAAGTACAAACTGTTATCTTTAGTCAAGTGTAAGCTGATGATAATTTCAGGATGACCTACATTTGGGATCCAATGCTGCTGTAATGGCAATGCAATGCAACACGCCTGAGTGTTGTGGGTAAAAAGTGAGGGTCTCAACCTAATATTAAGAGTGAGTAGTAAAACATCAGGTGCAATTTTCCAAATTTGGTTTTAAGATTGGTACTTCTTCTCTTTGAATGTCACTAGGTGTCACTCAGACATGCTATCTAACAATGGCCTGGTCAACTCTAAAATGTTAGAAATCATAGCCAGATACGGAAAATAAACCAACTGACTGTATGGGGTCGATGGTAATCCATAAGATAAGGTTTATGTAAAACTCAGCAGCTGAGATCTGGTCATTCTACTTTAAAATGAATGAAGATGAGACAAGGCATCAGTAAGCTTATTGTCTCCCTACGTTTGCTGTTCAAGGGGAAATGCATTTAGATTCTCTTGAGTTGTAAAGAGTTATTTAGAATTAAATTACTGGTATTGTGTTGTTTTGAACGAGTAGGCAACTTTAAATAAAACACACAGCATAGCCTATGCCTTATCCCTATGCAACAACATCTTGTTATGTTAGTATACATTGCTGTTTTATTGATTAAAAACATTTACATGGGTTTGGATGTTCTTATCCAGAGCGACTTACAGTAAGTAAAGGGACATCCCCTTTTGGGCAATTTAGGGTTAAGTGCCTTGCACAAGGACACAATGCACAGTCAGGAGTTGAACCAGCAACATTCTGACTACAAGTCTGTCTCATTTAGTACGCACATTTTTCCCCAAAAATATTAAAAATGACCCAAATTCAAAGATCAAACCAAGCAAACTTCAGATTCAGAGGTTTTCACTATCAAGTTGATCTTTAGCAGAAGGTGAGACCTGATAATGAATAACCAGAATACAACTACGTAAGCATGTGTTAATACACTTTTCAGGTCTCTTTATACATCAATCAATGTAATTCTTAACTTAGATGTTTTATAGTTATGCAGAGTTTATTTAAGAAGGAAACTAAACTGTCGCTCTGTTCTGTTGTTTTGAGTAGGGACATTTCCAAAAACAATATAATGTTTAGCATAGATGTTGGGGCTCAAACAGGCTACCTTGAGATTCAGAGTCTGACACAACACTGACGAGCTACAGCAGGTGTTCCGCTGAGTGAATTCCAAGAACACTATGCAAATACATGTGTTAATAGAATTTCTAGGTCTCTCCATGTGCTAATATTTATGAAAGTGCAGGTTGTTAACAGTAAGAATTGTCAGTCACTGAAGTATGGGCAAAAAAAAGAGAAAACAGCTGTGACATGATGAATGCACAGACAGACAGAGAGCATTCCATTGTTACCCTCTGATTTCATTGATGGGGACAATGATGCCAACACACCATCCAAAATAGCTTCAGAAATGAAACCAACAACATAACCAATTGTTAAAATGATTTGTTAAAATAATTAACATTTCAGACCAGGCATATAGACTATGTGTAATTCCAATCTAGACTCTAGCAATGGATATAATTCCTTTTAAATGGAAGAGTTCCACATTTGCCAGCAACTCATTGGTTTAGAAGACAATCTGCAAGCAAGTCACTGGTTTAAAGGGCCATTGATTTTATCTTATTGAAACAGAGCAGTTAATCCTGCTCCCCTAAAAACTACTGAACAACACCTCAACCTAATTTTGATTGGGAGTTAAAGTGATATCTGAGACGTTACGGCAAGTTTTTTTTAACAGTAATCACATCACATGACACCGTGTACAACTTTTAAATAGCTCTCCACCTTCAAAAGGGTACCTCTAATTATGTACATCTGGTGACTGTCTCCAACATCCCCCTTGCCTTGGGTCATCAATAGTATACGGCCAACTTGCCATAAAAGATGTACTCGTGTAGGTACATGGATATGGCTTGTTTTCTAACAGTTGGGTCAGATTTAAACGTTTAATTCTGACAGCTAAACGGGGACAGATAGGCAGAACAAGTGGACATCCTATAAGACTACACTTTATGAATGAGTAGTTCTAACTTGAACAGTACTGTAGCCGATTGATATATTCGAAACATACAAAAGGCATGATTAAAGTCAGGAGCCTAGCTAGCTACAAAAATAAGCTTACAATAATTGACAATACAACAGTTTCAAGAAAACAATGTCAGACGAGTTGCGCCAGACTAGCCTGACTGACTAGCAGGATACTGTAATAAGCACTGGTAAATAAAAACTACCTCTGACATTAAAAGCATTATGTTTCACCAACAATAGAAGCAAAATTAACGTACCTTCTTTCCGATAGGCCATATCGTTTAATTATGCAGAATTATCTAAGACTAAGACATTTAAAAATGCTAGCTAATGCTAGTTACTTAGCATAACTGGCTGTCCTGCTATAGTGTGGATGTTTGGCAGTTTTGTATGGAACTTCTGAAATGAAAGCACATCATAGCTTTGACTCAACATGCGTCTTTACTAATAAACAAGCTAAAAATATTAAATTCTCATTATGTGCACAGTCGAAACAAAACAGAAACCAAGCAAATTGTGTTCACAATATCTGCCTGCCTGAGTCAGTCAACGGCTGTAGCATGAACAACAGCGCCCCCACTGGTGGCATCCAAAAACATAAACTCCATTGACATGCGCAAACTAAGCCAGCTGTGAAGAAGGGTTTGACAGCAGCGCATGGAAACTGCAATGTGAATATCAAATAGGCAGCCTGCCTATGGCTCAGCATCAGGACCACAGTAGCCTAGTTAATAATTCGCGCACCCTCTGAACTTTGCTGCAACCCCCACTATGTGAACGGGATTTGAAAAGAAGGAATTACCTAGAATGTCAGCTCTGAAGAAGGTAACAATATTTTTGATAACCTACCTGTCATATACCATATATATGGTAATATAAAAGTGTAAATGTGTTGTATTAGTAATGTTGCCAGCACAGGGATTTCAGTGTGTTTGAACAGTTCATGCTTTTAGCATATAACCATGGGTGAAAGGCTCAGTTGGGTGGGACTCACATCTTACTAATGATTTAGCTTTACAGCTGGTCAGACTTGTCGCAAGCCTGTTTCATACCCACTGTTTAAAAATTGTTATAGTTGATTTGCATATAAAATATATTGCACTACCTTTTAAGATACCTGGATTAAATCATTTTCTACCTTTGCATTTCCCACCATGATTCTCATTGGAATGATTTTGCACTGTGGTGCACATGACTTGTTCACCCACACCATAACCTCGTCCCCAGGCTTGAGTTGCTGGTGCATAGAGAGATCCGGCCGGTGGACAAGATAACCGACGCAACTGTTCTCTTGGTTGCTGCTGCATGTGCACAACTCAGTCCAAGAGGAGGAGAGTAAGAGACTGGAACTTTCCAGGCCGAAAACAGCCCATTTTGTGAGATGTTATCCTCTGCAATGCATGGCAGGCTGTGTCTGATCCTTCACAGTGCATCACAAACACTTGTGTGAGAGCAGAGGGCAGACTGCGCTTGCTGCTATCTGTCTGCGTTGACTCTGCTCAGTGGTAGCTGTGGTGGCCATGGTAGTAGTGGATACCCCTTGCAGGCTGAGTACGGAGAGCTTAGCTGGGGATTGGAGGCAGCCAGGCAACACCGTTTGATCAGTCTCTTGTTTCTCAGTAAGGAACTGAAAGGAAACCTGTGTAAACATGTTATGTAAGTCTGGGGTGTTGAAGACACTGTGAGAAAATCAAAGTGTTTAACAGCACTATATGGGACAGTAGTCATCGAAAAGTACCCGCTGTGTTGGTTGTTTGTTTGTCAACTGATCAATAGCAGTAAGTCTGGCTGTATTTCTATGAGGGTTGTGTAAAGTCTGTAAGTTAGGCTTCATCACTTGGGTAACAGTTAGCTTATTGGAAAGTAATGATGTATTATGTGTGCTGTTACTGCCCTCAACACCAAGTAAAAGGATGTGAAAACACTGAACATTCATGCACTGATGCCCGCTTAAATGTTTTTGTGTACAACACATTGTTATTGAACACAATAGGAAGAAGTGCAGTGAAATGTCGGGTTTGCAATTGGTACTGTAGTCTACTTTGTGTTTGGACAGAGACATCATAATATATAAGAAGCTATATTATAGATAGGTAAATAAGACAAAAATTGGCTTGTTTGCAATGTTCCTTCTCCCAAAATTGTAATGCAAAATCGTGATTTCTAAAAACATTCAAACCACTGAATAATCTACTTACATTTCCTAAAACATTTCATATGTAAATGTGACCTGCCTCTTTAATAATTGAGCTCATCTTTATTGTTATCTTATAGTTAGTAGCCAATGTGCCGTTCTTCAATGACACCCATTTGCATGGAAGACCAGCAGTACCCAGTGTGTTTCAGAATGGACTGCTGCAGGGGCAACATAGAAACTCCATTAATACCTTGTGGATGCAAGCTGAGCGCAGGTCCTTGCAAGTGGCTTGTGTACATTCATTATGGATGTGTGTGTGTGAGGCAGAGAGAGACTTTTGGCAGAGCCCTGTAGTTACAGCCAAGAGCCAAGGAGTGTGAATGAGCTGAAGTGAATGGAAGAGTAAGGCGAAAATAGCATCAAACAAGCAGGGACTTATCAAGATTGTCAACTGTAAGTGATCAGTGTGTGTTTGTGCATGGTGTGAGGTGGGCAGGTGGTGGGGAGTTATGTACCTGCATTTGTGCATGTGTCTTAGTATCATACCACCATTTTATCATGCAGGATGTTGACTGGACTTACAGCCAATAAGCCAGTTTGTATTCCAATCATCAGCTGCTCTATTGACTAATCAGCTTTTCAAGAAAACTTGAACAGTTGAAGGATTTCCAACAATTCCTACAAACAGATGCATTTGGACACCTGTTTGGGTTTAGGTGTATACTGTACATATTGATGTGATTAATAAAATGTGTGAAGAAGTGGTGCGCAATGGTCTCACAATGCAATGGGCTCTGACGATCAGCAGGTGTAATAGTGGGTGGGACAGTGTGTGGCCCTTTGGGGTTAAGCCCACATTTTGGACTGCCCCATTGACTAACTTGCCAAACTATTATTAACTCCCATCCCGGTGTTCAAAGAATGATGAAGAAACGTCTCCTAAAATGTGTAATTTTGTGCGATGTCTCATAATATGGGCACCAGATGACTCATTGGTTCGGGAGTCAGACTTGTATTCTGAAGTATCCTGGTTCGATTCCCGAGTGGGCCCAATGTCGTTGTGTTCTTGAACAAGGCACGTTACCATGTTATTCCAGTGGATGTCTCTGTACTTACTGTCACTCAGGAAAATATTGCCTGCAAAATGTAATATCACTTACTGAAGTGCCTTAATGATATTTGAAACATTTCTTTACGTCGTCAAAGCAAGTTGGAACAAAAACATACATATAATATATAACAACAGTGAAACAGAACAGAAGGAAAATGTATTCTGAAATAGTAAGTAAAGATTACACACAATGATTTTTTGACCTGGTTATAACGTTGTCTCCTCTGTTCTCAGACCTGTTGTGATGTAGTTGTACTGTATGTGTTTCAAGGTCGAGACAGAGGTGATAGCTGTCTGTACTTCAATCTGTTTACATTATTCCACACAAAAGAAAAGTGTAGGGATTCTGACTAGGTGTGGACTAGTCAAATCTTGGACTGTCTCTTTGTCAAACTTGCCCAAAGGATCAAGGGGCAAGTTAGACATGATTGTCATTGTATCCTTTCAAACAACAACAAAAACGGTCACTGTCCAATTAATTATGAAGCTCACTGTATTATTTTGCAGGAGGTCTGAATCCTAGGTGAGGAGATCTCACCTAGGAGGCCAAAATTTGCTAGAGCTGGCCCTGGGAAGACACATCAAAGTCGTGCGCTTACAGTTCCACAGACTGCATGCATAGCATTGCATTTGTTTGATACAGGTAGTTTCATGTATGGTGTGAGTGATGTAGATAACCAACATCAATATATCCCCTTTCAGTGTAGAAACAGTACATACATTTACTATTTACTCCCACAATAATTATACATTTGTTGGACAACCCAGTATTTTAACATTGATTAATTACCAAATACCCTGTACATTTTTTTATTTGCTCCCAAGACTGTTTAACACTGTCAGGGTTGCAAATGAAAGAATACAGCAATGCAATCAGCAACCATAAGCAACACATTGGTTTAATGGAATACAAAATTGTAATTATAGTCAGATCTAGTTGTGCCCTAATGATGGATGGGGCAATGCTATTGATGAGCCTTGTAATTGACTCAGCAAGTTTTTGCCAGCTTCCCTTCCTTCTTTTGGCAACAGCAACTGTGTTGCTTAACGCCTGAATACTTTTTTTTAATATTCTTCATATTTCTCTAAAGATCGTTTTCTCCTCTTGAGCGAAATATGCGGGTCTGGTCAATGGCGGCGCCAGAGTATTTTATTTGGCATAACTATGGTGGGGCTAATCCACACAGTGGTTGGGCTCAAATCAACCTCTGAATTTCAATGTGAATACATGCACAATATAATAGAGCAACATCATTCCCAGTAGCTAGAAATACCACGTCGGACTGACTCCTTTTTTCACATGCAAATTACATCTAGAGCAACAAATTACTACTGAGTTAAGACAATAGTCTATTTGCGCCGTTTCAAATTGTTAATTTTGTCTGGCAAACCTGTCCACTACACACCCAATAGCGATGGGCAGATGATCCAAAAATATAGGCTATATATTTAGTTTTTTAAGATTGATTCTAGCGTAAATAGCATCAGATACCAATTTCATATTCTATGTACTGTTAACCTT
>JACXGM010027175.1:0-14593 GCA_016801145.1 Umbra pygmaea | reverse complement strand
CTGAACTCTCTTAGCTTCATATACTCTTTGCCACCAATTTTTGGCCACCTGTTAAGCTTCTCTCTGAAAGCCCGTTGGACTACAAAGGAATGACCATATCTGGCATTCAGCTTCTCCCATGCTTGTTGATAGGCTTCTTCATCCTTCCTATAGAAGCTGCCTTCTAGAACAGACTTCGCCTCTCCTCCAATGTACTTTTAGTAAAACAACCTATCTGCAGGATTTGAGCATTGTCTCTCTATGAGAGCCTTAAAGCTTGTGCTCCATTCTGTGAACTTCAGTGGATCACCAGAGAACACAGAGGGTTCTGGAACTGGAAGTCGAGAGAGTGCCATCGCTTCCTGGACTGTTTGCACTAAATATGCTTCATTTTCCTTGACTTGCTCGTTCTGAATTTGAGGAGAAAGTGGACTAGGATTTCCCACTTGACTGCAAGCAGGACTATATCTCTCCATTTTTGCCTTTGACTCTTCCTCGTTATACACTCTGAGTTTCGCTTGAATTACCTCAATGTCTCTTTGATTTTCTAGCCCTTTAAGTTGCTGGCGTTGTGCGTCAATGGCAGCTTCCATATTCATTTCAGCTTTCTTTGCAGCTAACTGTGCAGCTATCTCTGCTCTCCTGGCTGCAATACTTGGTGACTCTGAGAGATGGCTGGGGTGATGACTGTGTGCAGTGCCTCTGGAAGCTGTAGATCCATATATGGACTTAGCATATTCACTGTCGAGCAGCATACGTAACCTTGATTTTTCTGCCTCTGCGTCAAACTCCTCTCCATCCTCAGTCAGGCGTAATCTCATTAGTCCCAATAGATCGGCAGTTACTGCTACGCAAGCATCAATTTTTCTCCGAATTTCCTGGCTTGGGGCTTTTAAAAGTCTTATATTGTCATATAACTCTTTAAGTTCAAACTCATGTTTCTCTATTGTATCCATCATGTTACACAAATCACCTTCAGAACACTCTTGCTTCAATGTTGTACGGGCATCCTTAACTTGAGTTTTCCATTTCTCATATGCTGTCTTGAATTTTCTTTCTCTTTGAGCTAGTTCTTGCTCTTTCAGGTCCAGCATCTTAGGTGTTAAACGTTTCTCCCGGGTGGATTTTCTTGTTTCATCTGTGTTTGATATAGCTGAACTAATCCTTTTAGGCATTGTTTCAGATTTATCAGATTTATCAACTTTAGCATGATGCTTTTCAACACTCTCTAACTTCTCCTTCTCTGTTGCATTGGCAGAGTTGATGACTATGCGCTTTTCTGAAAGGGACTCATTTTGTTCAGCTAACTCACTACATTCAGATGAGGATTCACACTGTTTTGACATTTTGTATCTTTCAGGAGTTAACAACTTAAGTAGAAAGCAAGGTAATTTACTAACACATTAAATTGCAGCAGTTAACAATACAATACAATTTCTTAACTTAATTTACAATACACCTTTCACTTATAGCCAATACCCTTGACACTCTGAAATGTGATGTTCAAATGACAAAATAAAACTTTGACTGTATCAAGACTTTGTAGTTTTTTTTAATCAATCAATCCTTACAGTCCTAAGCACCTTTTATCTTTTGCAAAATCGTTTCTTGTGACTTGTTGTGGAACAGTCCATCAATTACCATAGGTGGAATTTAAATATTTCACAGTCTGACCTGACTGCTGAAACCTGTAGTCCACTTCTGGATGTAACAGCACTGCACACTGGAGCCTGAAGATCACAAAAGGATATGAAGCAGCACTGCACTCTGGAGCCTGAAGATCACAGCAGGATATGAAGCAGCACTGCACTCTGGAGCCTGAAGATCACAGCAGGATATGAAGCAGCACTGCAGTCTAGAGTTTGAATGCTGAAACCTCGTTCGGATGGAATTAGGCCACGTTTTCACTGTAACTACTCCGGTCTTAAAAAAGTCCACGCTTCTTACTGATGTCCATTCATATTTATTCTTCACAGAAGTATCATGGAACACCGTGAAAACTGTAAGACAACAAATAGTTTTAAGTAAAAAACTCAAAACAATAAAGAAACAATTACTTTCGTTCATTCCTTTAGCACCAGTACAGCAAACAAAGGAGTCTGTCATTTCAAATGAGTCTGTAATTTCTCTCTAACAGAATAACATCTAATACTCCTAACAGGGTGTCTATAATTTCTTTACAAGCTAAACACAGTATAACAATATCTGACAAGGTGAATTAAACCAATATTACCGTGTTCGCCTGGAAGACCAGTAGTTAATTTAATCAGGAGCTTAAAAGTTTGCCATTTACGGCTGCCGCCATTTCTTTCCTCCGTTTGCGCTCAACTCAAACTTCCGGTAGTGAAGCGTATAACTTTACCAAAATAAAATTAATTCATTGTTATGAATATAACAAAACCACCATAACACTGAATGGTACTCATTAAGTTCCTGACATTACAATAAACACAATGATTATACCTGCATAAAACTGAAACTAATAAGCAATCATAATGATCGCGAACATTAACTTCCGGTGTTGCCATAGCAAAGTTTATACAATTCCCAGCGTCAGCAACATCAGTTGCGTGGTGGCTGCGTGGCGTTTTCTATGTCTTTGCACACCAGAAACGTGTCTGATGCGGCGCTGCTGCTACTAGGTGACAGGTACAGGGAGGGCTATATCTCGGGACATAGGCGCTGACAGACCAGTCTACATTATGGTTTGCGGTGTGATGCTCTTGCCTTTATGACAACAATTTCAACTGTTATCACACACCTTTCAAACAGTGATGAATAAATATATACTGATTTGAGTAAAATATTTTTTTTCTGTCAAACTCAACGTCAGAAATACTGTGAAAACTGTGTTTGAGAACACTAGCGATATATTCCCTGCTCACACGAATGCCTTTTAATATATGGATGTTAAAAAACTTCCAAGAAATAGTAGATTTTAGCTTGATAAATGGGATAGGCATAGTTATCAGGGTTGGAAATTAACTCTTTTGTCCACCAGCCAGAGTGGCCGAAATTTTACCTGCCACTTTTTCTCTTATTTAAATACATAGCTAAAAGAAAATGTAGTAGCATATTTATTGCTTCAATACAGTAAATTCATTATGAATGTACTATTATTAATATAGGTAAATTGCAAATTTTTTAGCAAATTGTGCAAATCTGTGTGCCAATTGGATGTCCTTTATCATGCTTTAGCTCAAGGATCAGGCAGGGTTAGGTAATACAAAATAAGGAGGAGTTTATTTGTTAATCTAAAACATTTCCGTAGTAGAAAAATAGATAAGTCATAACAAAAACTTTCCAGTAGGAGATAACAGAAGGCTCGGGGACAAGGCAAGGCTCGGGGACAAGGCAAGGCTCGGGGACAAGGCTTGGGGACAAGGCAAGGCTCTGGGACAAGGTAAGGCACGGGGACAAGGCAAGGCACGGGGAAGCGACCTCTGGTGGCCGAGACTGGGGAGCGACCTCTGGTGGCCGAGACTGGGGAGCGACCTCTGGTGGTCGGGAGTCTTGGGCTGCGGCCTCTTGTGGTCGGGAGTCTTGGGCTGCGGCCTCTTGTGGTCGGGAGTCTTGGGCTGCGGCCTCTTGTGGCCGAGGAGTGGGAACTGTGGCCTCTTGTGGCCGAGGAGCGGAAACTGCGGCCTCGTGTGGCCGAGGAGCGGAAACTGCAGCCTCTTGTGGCCGAGGAGCGGGAACTGCGGCCTCTTGTGGCCGAGGAGCGGGAACTGCGGCCTCTTGTGGCCGAGGAGCGGGATCTGCGGCTTCTTGTGGCCGAGGAGCGGGATCTGCGGCTTCTTGTGGCCGAGGAGCAGGAACTGCTGCCTCTTGTGGCTGGGAGACTGGAGCGACCTCTTGTGGCCAGGACGTGTACAGAGGGACCTTACCCGACCTATAGGGGTCCTGACCTGTGCACTCAGGGTCCTGACCAGAAACGGAGGAGCCCCGCAGGGAGACTGAAGGGCCATCATGGGAGACTGAAGGGCCTCGGCAGGAGACTAAGATACCATGGTTTCGAGGAGGATCAGTAACTGAGGTGAACGGGTAAGCAGTCATTGTACCAGGAACTTCTCAGCTTCCGCATTAGGTGGCTCATGACTTGCCCTCCAGGAACAGAACTAGTGAAACAGTCCTGGGCGTTCGGCAGTGGATTTGCCGCTTTGTCTAATCCATTCCATGTAATCCTCATCCACCTCCGGGTCCTGCCTTAAGAGGGTAAAGACGTCTGGGAAGATGGATGAGGACTTCGGTGACCTGGGCTGAGTAACTTTTGAGAGATTCGGGCTGGCTGCCATCTTGGGACTCGGGCAGACTGCCATCTTGGGACTCGGGGGGGCTGCCATCTTGGAGCTGGGCCAGGGTGCGGCCATCTTGGAGCTGGGGCCGGGAGCAGCCATCTTGGAGCTGGAGCTGGGACCGGTGGCCATCTTGTCAACTGGACTGGCTCCCATCTTGGAGACGGGACTGGCAGCCACATGGTCGTGGGGGTGCCATTTTCAGGACTGGTCTAGATCACCGCAAGGACCTCAGATAGAAAAAAACAGCCATTTCCACCACTAGGTGGCGCTATAGCAGAAAAAAACGGTTTTGCCCTCATAACTCCCAAACCGTACATCCCACATAGAAGATACACATATCCACGCATCCCCTGAGTTCAGCTGAGTCTTCTGACATAGGCCACGCCCATTTCTGCCGATACTTTTATGCATGAAAAGTTGCAATTTCTCATAAACCTATGTTTTTTTAACTCCTCCTAGACCGTGTGTCCAATCTGCACGAAATTTGGTAGGTATGATTACCAGACTGACGTGACAAAAAGTTTTTTTTATCCGATTTTTATCGGATGAAAAGTGCGTAAATTGCGCAAAAATTTATTTGTGTAGCTAGCAACTTACCACTCATATCCACTACAAATAGGGAAAAGAGGCTACAATTTGTAAGAGCTCACCAAAATTGGACAGTTGAAGACTGGAAAAATGTTGCCTGGTCTGATGAGTCTCGATTTCTGTTGAGACATATAGATGGTAGAATCAGAATTTGGCGTAAACAGAATGAGAACATGGATCCATCATGCCTTTTTACCACTGTGCAGGCTGGTGGTGGTGGTGTAATGGTGTGGGGGATGTTTTCTTGGCACACTTTAGGCCCCTTAGTGCCAATTGGGCATTGTTTAAATACCACAGCCTACCTGAGCATTGATTCTGACCATGTCCATCCCTTTATGGCCACCATGTACCCATCCTCTGTTGGCTACTTCCAGCAGGATAATGCACCATGTCACAAAGCTCGAATAATTTCAAATTGGTTTCAAGACAATGTCCCGTCCAGAGACAAGCTGTTTTGTGTTGAGGTTTTGTTCAAACCAACCATCGAAAATACCCTCTCGGCATCAGCATTAAAATTTGGTAGCACTAAAAACAAGGCTGCTTTGATAGCCTCCGAAATTGGTTCAATACAGTAGGGCTGCACAATTAATAAAATTTGTATCATGATCACGATTTTCGCTTTCCACAATCAAATTCATGTGATCGACCTTCAAAGACCCCCAACGCTCTAGAACAGGGGTGGGCAATTATTTTTGCTTGAGGGCCACATGGAGCTTTTGAAACCAAACGAAGCGCCGCATTTTATAGCGATCCATGAAAAATAGGAAATGTTATTTAATTAACCCCGCCCCTACACAGTTAGGTGCGTATCCTACAGAAAATGTTTTATTTTGTAAAACCTTGTTTGACTGTAATGTTTTTAGTTTACCAAAATATAGTCAGTGAAAAGTACCCAACTTTAAGACGCGATATCTACGGCTTGTCATTAATTCACATGGACAAACCACTTCTCATTATTTGCATTGGCAATATTTTATCAGCGGAACCCCCTCTTTCCAACCATATTGGTACCATGTTGGTATTGTGGAGGATCATGTCCTACATCATTTCAGAGTTGCTAATTTGTCATTTTCACATCCTACTTCCTGTCTGTAATGTGTTTAGTAAAAAAGGCAAAAGTAAACAAAAAACATGACCGACTTCGAGGCGCAATAGCTATCGGCTCTGATAAACCCACATGGATGAGCCAACACTCATTCTTTTCGGCCGATCTTCGTCTTTCCAATGGTACCAAGCTTTAGTTGCTAGCATATACGGTTCGCAACGTACTCTGTGCTCAAACTGATGCTTGGAGCTCCAGTCGTTTCCAGTGGGAATCACGTGAACATTTACAGGATATGATTTTTTTCATTGGTTGTTGCATTAAAAATCTTACCCAGATACAATAGTGCTATTTTCTGATAGCTATGGTGTAGCCCATTTATTTTTTTGTGATTGGCTGATAAGTGGCAGGCTCGACAAACCAGGGGAGACGCGCTTAATTCCTGAGGGTTTCATAGTGAGAGCGGAGCAGCATATTAATATTATACAAAAAAAATTTGGTGTGAGAAATACAATGTGTGGCGGGAGTGCGTGACAAAAGAGTGAAATGAGTGACTGTCACGCTCAATGCGTGACACTTGAGAGCCCTGTGTTCCTAATAATCCTTTAGGTGAGTGTATAAAAATCATTGTAAGATTAAAAAAGAGTCCGATTGACCTGGCTTTCAGTATACTGATCTCATAAAGTTGCATCCCTATGAGGTGATAAACACTAAGAAATACAATAAAAAATGGCAGACAAAATGGCCGACCCAATGGTTCACTGATGCATGATGACAACACAATGTCATATTTTCTGAACCATACATGATAGAAACCAATGGGTGATAACAATGGAAAGAGGGTACCCAGTCCCATCGTTGCTTGCAACTATATTAATTAGGGTTCAACCATGAAGGTGTAGAACCCTATTATTTTTGTGTGTTTCAGTTATTTTTATTTGTTGTCTGCCACACCGGCTAAAAACTGCTTCCATAGAAATATGAACCCAATCGGCCATGTGGTGGCGCGGTAATTAAGGCTTCAAAATGCAAACTTTGAAACGCCACGCCCTTTACACCGTAATTCCGATTGACTTGACATTTCTCACACAGGTGCGGCTCAGTGTGTTCTACAAAAAAGCCTCAAGGACCATTAACATTAAACATGTCTATCTCAATTAACTTTCCATTTATTGACCAATGAACTTCAAAAGGGGCGTGGCTCTGGACATAAATGAACATAAATCAGCAACCACAGGGCCAATCATCACAAAACCTACAGGATATGTTCAGATAATTGCCCCAGACATACCCAGACAGTATCATATACATACGCCACTAGGGGGCACTACAAGCGCAAGATAGGTGAGTGGCATTACACTAATTCTACTATTTATCACATATTCATTCTCCAATCATGACAAATCTCTCAGGATATATCATCATAAATAACTAAACCATGCACTGAAAGTCTCATTCAAATTGACCACTAGGGGGCAATTTCATTTCCTCCTACACCGTAGCTCCGATTGCCACTACATTTTCAGTGAATTAGTATTGGATCAAGCTTATTAAAATTAGAACAAAACATGTCGATATCTCAATTACTTTTAAATATATTGACCAATGAACTTCGAAAGGGGCTTGGCTCTGGACATAAATGAACACAAATCAGCAACTCTAGGGCCAATCATCACAAAACTTTGAGGATATGTTCTGATAAGTGCTCCAGATATACCCAGACCATTTTTTCATACAAACGCCACTAGGGGGTGCTATTAGCACAAGATAGGTGAGTGGCATTACACAATTTTTTGTATTTATCACATATTCACTCTCCAACCATGACAAATCTCTCAGGATATGTCCTTATAAGTAACTGAACCACGCCCTGCTAGTCTCATTCAAATCAACTACTAGGTGGTGCCTTAAATGTATAATAACTGCAGGTGGAATGAAACAAATCAAGTTATAGATCATAAAACTTGCAGGATATGTTTTATATCAATCTTGAACCATGTGTGAAATTACTTTGAAGTCACTATTGAGAAAAAATGGTTGAACCTGCAAATCGCCGCTTCTAGCTATATTTTTATTTGAAAATGTTTAAGGTGTTAGCTAAGCAGACAGTCGATAGACCAGCTTTTATTAAAATCTACTTAAAACAAAACACATTTGTGTTTGTTTTAGAATGAGTGGGGGTATGAGGTAAGATAATAATTAATGGTTAGAAAAATTATACTGACATCATAAAATGAGTAATTCAATGCAATACCAAACAATTCAGCATTTTCAAAGTCCCAACAACCATCAGATGCCAAATCAAAATATCGGGACAAATAAAAACTTGTACATGCATTGTTCTCTTATTTAATGCAGCTTAATGCAGGGTTAAGGCATATGTCAGAGTTAAGCACATATATTTCATGACTAACAGTTACCCCCTAGTGGCAACAGCCAAACATCTCTTGTGATGTCTTATGTGGTGCAGGCATGATCTTGCTGAGAGCCAGTAGCATAGGGCTTTGGTACTCCACATAATTTCTCCCAATGAACACCCTGATGCCTTTTAGGCTGCTTTTTTCTTCTCCTAGAAACCCTGTGGAGAAACCTATAACCTGTGCCATGGCATGTGTTTCTACTCGTAATCCTGTGGAGAAAACATAAGACCTGTACAACCTTTTTTACATGTAATAATACCAACCACCTTTTATGGGTGGATCAAAACCAAAATCACATATGTACAGGCTTAATTGTGTGACATACTGGATTTCAACCTTGGGCTTGTCTGTTGTGCTCCAGTGGGGCGGTTTGCCCCCTTTCCGTGAATCTTAATTCATCCCAGGACGTCCTTTGTTAGATGAGGTGTGATGGGAAGCCAGCTGTTGAATGAGTCATTATTTGGTCCTGTAAACATTAATTTCCCCATTACATTCATGTATATAAAATCTGTGAGTTTAAAAATGTTATGTATTCTACATTTACATGCATTCAACACAGTTCAATTTTGATTAACTATATTAGACTGTTATGTTTAATCTTGATCCTAATTCTTTTTTAGAAAAAGTGCACATCATCTTAGTGCACATCATCTTAGTGCACATCATCTTAGTGCACATTATCTTAGTGCACATCATCTTAGTGCACATCATCTTAGTGCACATCATCTTAGTGCACATTATCTTAGTGCACATCATCTTAGTGCACATCATCTTAGTGCACATCATCTTAGTGCACATTATCTTAGTGCACATTATCTTAGTGCACATCATCTTAGTGCACATCGTCCATTCTCTTGCAGATGCTGTAGCAACCAAAATCGATTTTTCTTTGGATTATGTGTTTTTTCCAGGGCCTGCTCCATGCCACACCACAAATACCTCCTGCCATCTCTTTGCCACTCCAGGTGAAAATGTCTAGATCCGCCCATGAATACATTACCACATAATACATGTTACATGGAGTTAACAGCAAGGTTTCTGACTGGTTAAGGTTAGGGGTTTTTGTAAGGCTTACATCGAGTTAACAGCAAGGTCAGGAACGGACTGGCCATCGGGAGGGTCAGGAGTTTTCCCGAACGGCCGGTCCATTCCGGGCCGAACAGGCCATTATATTTTTACTTTGACGGCCAGTCGGCCAGTTACAGTCCTGGACGTAGTATTAAAACAGGTGAGAGTAGGCTGAAATGGACTGGCTGTTGCATTCACAGGAGTTTTGCGCTCTGGCCCAGTCATCAAATTAAGAGAGAGAGAGTTCCTCTAAGTTCCTCAGAAACCCAAAGTGAATGACGGACACAGGGAACGACAGATACAGCGCGCACACGCCAGGCCCCCCCCCACGCTGGCCGCTCCATCCAAAGTCGCGGGCCAAATTTTTGTTCCAGTCCATCCCTGAGCAAGGTCTCACTGTGCGCCCATCGCAGACTTTTCCGTGAAACTGCCACAGATTTTGGTCTGTATTAATTTAACTGAATTTTCTGACATTCCGTGATTTCTGAGAGATAAGGCTGTTAAAATCATGTGTTGTATGAACATATATTCCACAGGTACAGTATATTTACAAACCACTCAGCTTTAAGTAGTTTACTCAAACAGATTAATACTTTTCAAATCTTGGCATGTGTCCCCAACCTTTGAAAAAATCCTACGATCATGGAACCAGAGTTGCAGTACATGCAGAGGAATTCAGCCCAAATCAAGTTCGAACCAAATAGTTCCGTCCCAAGTGTTCATTGTTCTCCATTTGAGTGGGATATCGTGTAAGCCATTGACATTGTTGTTGCATAAGTCTTTTAAGTCCAGATTTCATCATCGCTACATTATTTTATTGCATATTTCCTCAGTGAGCTTAATATGTGATTAAGCCACAGTGTGACAGTGGTGGTAAGGTTACTCTGTACCTCCTGAAGTCTAGTGGAACAAACTGCCCCATTCATAAACATCTCAAGGTCTTTGCCCATCTTGAGGCCTTCGGCAGCAAATCGCAGCATCTACCTTGGAGGTGGGATGCAGGAAATTATAACTCTTCTGGAGTTAGTGGTCAGCTTGATTTCAAACATCTTGTTCCCCGCGTGGGGATTTTGGTGAAATAGGAGCAGGGTATGGTGCATAGACCTCAATAGCCACTTTTCGACCAAGTAGTTACAGGAATGTAGTTATAGTAACAGTCCACTTCTAAACAGTTCTACTAACTACTTTCTCCCAAAACCGGTTTTGCTATTTGCATTCGCACTGGTCAAGTGGCCATAGGAACTGGTAGGAGGGGTAAGAGAGTGACGCAAGCACCGCAACAGACTTTTATAGCGTCGTCACTAGACTTTAGCATAGCCCCACATACAACAACATTTCACAGTTTAATGTTTGTAACACTGGCTGTATGATTGGAGATAAGTGTGTAAATCATCTTATGTCTATGCGGATGATCTGGTTGTTTTCCTGGTTCCTTCAGCAGCTTGCTGTTCGTTCAGATTACAAGGCTGAAAACGACATCTAATACAATTTAAAAAAAATAATGTTGTGTTGATAATGTCCTACAGAGTTCGAACCGAGGCGTTTAA
Source organism: Umbra pygmaea (assembly GCA_016801145.1). Lineage (NCBI taxonomy): Eukaryota > Metazoa > Chordata > Actinopteri > Esociformes > Umbridae > Umbra > Umbra pygmaea. The sequence continues at coordinate 3,651 of JACXGM010027175.1, read as the reverse complement.
AAACTAGGCTGGAGTCATAGAAAATGAGTAGCTACTTAACACAGAAACACAAAAGACGAAGGCTCCAGCATAATATGTAGTATACGCAACAGACAAACGAAGTGACCGGCCAATTGGACCAATCAACGTAGACCTAGGAAAAGGAAAAAGGGAAAGACCCTGCTCTGGAGTAGGAGCTAAAAAGGTTATAGGAACAGCGGTGCGAGGAACTAAAAAATCCCGCAATTTCTCAAGAAAAAAAGGGTTATAGGAACGTTATGTTCTAGGAACTGCAAAAATCCCTGCGGTCGGAAAGCGGCTATTGTCCCAATCTTAACCCTGTGCTCAACCTGTGTACCCCTGGGCCAGATCACTTAATCAGCTGGTAGGTTTAGAGTTCATTACTAATTTAGTTAATGTGTTGATTGATACGGGAGACATAAGTTAATGTGTTTTTGTTGATGCCACCCCCCTTGCAGGGGTCACAGGTTGCCAGGGAGGTGCAGTTGTGAGCTATGCTGCATAAGTGTGGGTGAAGTTAGAATTGCAAATTCTACTGTAGCTGTACACATATGAAAATACAATTCAAACATGAATATGATTGTAAACTTTGATTTATGTTTGTTTTTTAAACAAATATATGTTTACCTACTAAGAATATTAGCACATTTCAGAGTTCGATCCCCCATTTTATGCAAGGATTAGTATTAGGAAAATTCAACAACAAAGCTAATGTTAAGCTAGTATTTTGTTGCAAATCCCTTACATGCAAGAACAGCCATGAGACTCTAACTCATTGACATCACCAAACACTTGTCTTTGTCTGTCTATATATAACATATCTTGTTAGTTGTTTTTGCAGAGTTATTTTGGAAGTCATAATTGATTTTGCCAAAAAATTTGTAACATTTATATGATGATTAATGAAGTGAAAAATAACATTTGGAATGCTTTTCCTATAGCTAAAATGAAACTTGATTTAATTTAATGTTGTTCCGTTTGTGTACATTCAGCAGAAAATTGTTTGCTTAGGTACAAATCGATATTTTTTAGCCTCTGTAGTGACGTGAAGGATGAGAGTTGTGCACAGGCAGAGAATATATTTGTACAGAGTTCACTCAGTGACAGTGCAAATATCATGGCTTGACTTAGGCCCAAAATAAATGCAACCACAGACAATCGGCTGGGAATAATAAGGATATGCGTCTCAAGGGCCAAAGTACAAGCAGACCTAACAACCACAGATACTGAACACAGAGAAATTGTGATCATTTATACAATGGGCAAATTACTGATGACAAACCGGTGCACAGGTAGGAGCGGTGGCTCTGTAAGTCAGTGACGTCAACCTCTGGAGCCTGGACACTCCAGACAGGGAGATACACCAGAGGGAGACATTACAGCCTGTGGGTTGGACAAAAATAGAGGAGGGTGTTTTTTCTTTGATCTGGGGAGAACTGTGTACTTTTCCGAACCTAGCTCCTACCGATTTCAGATAGTGATGACATTTCTAGAGTTCCCATATTTCGCAGCCATCAGGTGAAATATGGATGCAATCATTCCCCATGGGATGCTAGGCGGAGATAAGAGTGTACCAGTCAAACCACAATCTCCATGCTATGTGAGCTGATCTGTAAGCAAATTGTGTTTGATTTTAGTTTGCATTGCCAGCTGTAAGTCTTGCTCATTGATCTGCATGAATGACTGCAAAAGCTCTTGCCATGGAAGATTCCAGGTCACAGTTCAGCTCACATAGCATAGCACTTGTGGTTCGACTGGTCGAGTCTGTTTACCGAAGATGGCGCCTGGCTGTATACATAAACAGTACTATCTTTTAAACTATATTTCCAATAAACTGTCTGTACACTTACAAAGTTCTCAATGCTTCGGTTTGCATGTAGGGACCCTCATTATGCTACAGTGGAAGTGTGGTGCTATTTTAAGCCTTGTTAGTGGTATTGAAAAAACAATACATTTTTACTTCATTCATGCCCACACAACTAGCGTTATAAGGTAATTATCAGTTTGCACTAAAACTAAGCACATTCGATTAGCATGAAAACATAACCCAGAGAACGGTCGACTCTGTACAAATGTGTTATTAACCCTAGGTTCATTTTGCGCCAGACTTGTCCTTTAAGTAAGAGAACAAGGATATGAAAAGCCCTCATGAATGGAAAATAAATAACCTTTAAACTTCTCGTTCCATCCATCCATTTTCAACCACTTATCCCGGATCGGGTCGCGGGGGCAGCCACTTCAGCAGGGGACCCCAAACGTCCTTTTTCCGAGCCACATTAACCAGCTCCGACTGGGGGATCCCGAGGTGTTCCCAGGCCAGGTTGGATATATAATCTCGCCACCTTGTCCTGGGTCTTCCCGGAGGCCTCCTCCCAGCTGGACGTGCCTGGAACACCTCCCTAGGGAGGCGCCCAGGGGGCATCATTACCAGATGCCCAAACCACCTCAACTGGCTCCTTTTGACGCAAAGGAGCAGTGGCTCTACTCTGAGATCCTCACCCTATCTCTAAGGGAGACGCCCGCCACCCTTCTGAGGAAACCCATTTCAGCCGCTTGTACCCTGGATCTCGTTCTTTCAGTCATGACCCAGCCTTCATGACCATAGGTGAGGGTAGGAACAAAAACTGCCCGGTAGATTGAGAGCTTTGCCTTCTGGCTCAGCTCTCTTTTCGTCACAACGGTGCGACACAATGAGTGTAGTACCGCCCCCGCTGCACCGATTCTCCGACCAATCTCCCGTTCCACTGTTCCCTCACTCGCGAACAACACCCCAAGTTATTTGAACTCCTTCACTTGGGGTAAGGACTCATTCCCTACCTGGAGTAGGCACTCCATCGGTTTCCTGCTGAGAACCATGGCCTCAGATTTAGAGGTGCTGATCCTCACCCCAGCCGCTTCACACTCGGCTGCGAACCGATCCAGTGAGTGCTGAAGGGTCACGGGCCGATGATGCCATCAGGACCACATCATCTGCAAAAAGCAGCAATGAGATCCTCAGCCCACCGAACTGCAACCCATCCCCACCCCGACTACGCCTCGATATCCTGTCCATAATTACTACAAACAGGATTGGTGACAAAGCGCAGCCCTGGCGGAGACCAACCCTCACATGAAACGAGTCCGACTTACTGCCGAGAACCCGGACACAGCTCTCGCTTTGGTCATACAGAGATTGGATGGCCCTAAGAAGGGACCCCCTCACCACATACTCCCGCAGCACCTCCCACAGTACCTCCCGGGGGACCTGGTCATATGCCTTCTCCAAATCCACAAAACACATGTAGACAGGATGGGGATACTCCCAGGCCCACTCCAGGATCCTTGCGAGAGTAAAGAGCTGATCCGTTGTTCCACGACCAGGACGGAATCCACATTGTTCCTCTTCAACCTGAGGTTCGACTATCGGCCGAACCCTCCTTTTCAGCACCTTAGAGTAGACTTTACCAGGGAGGCACCCTCTGGTCCCCCTTTTTGAACAGGGGAACCACCACCCCAGTCTGCCACTCCTTTGGCACTGTCCCAGACTTCCATGCAATGTTGAAGAGGCGTGTCAACCAAGACAGCCCCTCCACACCCAGAGCTTTCAGCATTTCTGGACGGATCTCATCAATCCCTGGGGCTTTGCCACTGTGGAGTTGTTTGACTACCTCA
>JACXGM010027174.1:0-14593 GCA_016801145.1 Umbra pygmaea | reverse complement strand
GCACTAAGAAATACAATACAAAATGGCTGACATACTGGCCGACTCAATGGTTCAAAGACTCACGATAATTTCACAATGTCATATTTCCTGAACCGTACATGCTAGAAAGTAATGTTTGGTACCATTGGAAGCCTATTTTCCTATACTTGCCATATCGGAGTACCCCGTCCCATCGTTGCTTGCAACTATATTTATTATTTTTATTATTATTATTTTCACTCCTTTTATCCTTTGTTTTTATTATTAAAACTGCATTGCTGAGCCGTGGCAGAATATTTTAACTGTATGTGGAATTACATCAGCGTCTCATGCACAATACATATGACAAACTTTAAAAACTTGTATATACTGTTCATATACTTTACATACTGTACAATACCATATGTAATTACATAGTGGCTCATTCACTCTATAGCACCTGCACCATTAGTGGATATATACTGTCTATATGGGTACATATTAAATATACATATTACATACATATATACTTAGTCATCCTATATCTCTACCCATCATCTACTAGACGCTCATTCACTTGATATTACTTAAACGATTACTGTACATATACTCTAGATACTGTACATAATGTATATTTAGTCATAATACTACAATATTTACATATTGTACTTAATCATCCTGAATTTTGTCCTTTCAACATCTGCACTAATTTCTGCACCTTTGCAACTTTTTGATACTTTGGTACTTTTTAGATTTTGATGCTAAACAACATTTTGTTGCCATGGATTTGTGTTCTGTGCATTGACAATGAAGATGAACCTAATCTTAATTGGTTATAGCTAACAGTTTTACTCATCACAAAATAGCCAATTATTCTAGGTTTTAACCAAATCATTTGCATGTAAAATTCAGCCTATTCATTGTCTACATACTCACAGAAAGAATAGCTGGGCATCCCGTTGTACAAACTGTAGCCACTGCCAGTGGTTTTACAGACAAATGTAATGAAGCATGCCTGGTCACTTTCACACTGTATTGTGGTTTAGATTATGTTGAGCAAGGCAGCTCCCTAATGCAGTGGTTCCTGACAGGTTCTGTGCTGTGCCGCTAAAGACAGCATGACATCATCGCGTTGTTATAAATAGCTCTGTGTGTGGTTGAGATGGTGAGCTTTTTCTTTCTTTCTTGTGTCCATATGGATTTTATGAATACACCACCATGTATGTACTGAATTCAATAGGGCTTGGGGAATGCAGTCTTTGACCACAGTTTGCTTCTGTATTACCCCAAATGTTTGCACTATAGGCTACTAATATGTTTCATATTTTGAAACAACATGGTATGGAGAACAGAACACAATCAACTTTAGGGCTGCATAAGTGTTAATTCTTCACTTTGGCATATGTATACCATGATAAGACAACATTGTGTTGTCACTGCGCATAGGCTAAAAAATATAACACGTTTCAATTTTTGAAGGGGAGTAAGTGTTTTGCCCCAGGTGTCTTGAAATCCTAGGAACACCCCTACATGGTAATAGCTTTTTCTAAAATGTTTTTTTATTATATACCTACATATTGTAGGTCCTAAAACTCAGAATCAACTGCTCTATTATACATGACCTGAACATTAACACTATTTATTATGTTAGTTGTGCAGCAAATGCTAATGAAAGGCAATGATCAGATTTTTTAAACATTTTTAGAGGTGGATGAGTTTGCATTGATTTCCCATCGCAGTTCACTGCAAATGCAATTGAGCCATTACGACACAATCCAATGAGTAGGCAGCGTAATCAGTACTCTGGTCAAAAATAATTTTCAAGTGAATCGAACTAATCCTGAGTGCTACACCGTTTGAATGTAATAGAAAAATGGCATGAAAGGATTATTACAATGTGCTGTTAGCATTCAACTATTTGCTTTACATATAATTATTTAGGCTACAGGATTATTGGCATAACAATTTGAATAGTTTAAATTTCTTTCTCCTCACTGTCATATATTTTGTTTAGAATTACTCCATTTTGAGGATAGAAAACTTTCTATCATAGGCACCCTTTGTATCATAACCATCTACTGTTGTTATAAAAATACCCTTAATGATTAATATCATAAATGACTTCAGAGCCATACTGTTACAATATAACTATTTTATTTGGAGCCAGAGAACTTAACAGGACCCAAACCTTCACGGTGTCAGCCAATACTCTTCTGACAGGGGTCCTGTAAGAGCTCCAAAAGAGGCAGAAAGCTGGTCTATTGTTCAGAGCATCTCACTGGTATCTATATGGTTCCAGGTTCAAATCCCTGACAGCTGAGGAGGAAACCTCTCTCATTCTGTACATGAGGCAAAAAATTACCTTTTGGTTCACAAGCCACTATAATTATTTTACCAGCCAACCATCCCCTACCAACCCAATTTATACCATATAAATGCAAGAATGCTGTGATGTCAAGTTAACCAAAGACAAAATTAATATACACTCACCTAAAGGATTATTAGGAACACCCGTTAAATTTCTCATTAATGCAATTATCTACTCAACCAATCACATGGCAGTTGCTTCAATGCATTTAGGGGTGTGGTCCGGGTCAAAATCTCCTGAACTCCAAACTGAAAGTCAGAAAGGGAATTTAAGCAATTTTGAGCGTAACATCGTTGTTGGTGCCAGACGGGCCGGTCTGAGTATTTCACAATCTGCTCAGTTACTGCGATTTTCACGCACAACTAGGGCTGAACAATGTTGTGTTTTAGCATCGACATGTGTGCATGTGCGATAGTCGGATGTGAAGAAGGGTAGCACTCAATGACAGTATAGGTAGCACCACAGTTTACACACGTTTGTTGTACGGTTTGTTGTTGGGATGACCCACACGCTTTGCATGCCTGCACAGTGATTGGTTCGCTGTGATTGGTTGTTGTGCCGCTGCTCACAGCCAACATTCTCTGTCACTGGCAGAGCTGTACTAGCGAAAGATGAGCGACGAAGAGGATACGCATTACGCAGGAAAAAAAAGGATGGTTTCGTACCAAAAATAAGGTCAAAATCTTTGGGACTATTTCAGCTACAAAAAATAGGATGTTGACCAAAAACAGGTACTTTGTCAGGAGTGTTATAAAGTTGTGGCTACAAAACAAGGAAAAACCACCCATTTGTCTGATCACTTAAAAACGGCACCACAAAGCTCTTCACGACGAGTACAAAATCTAATTTTGGATGTCAATCAAAACGAAACACTATTTGCGATGCCTTTGCTGGTGTGACATCTTAACAGAAAGGCTGTCAACGACAGAAGAAATAACAAACGCAATAACGTTTCATATCATAAAGATATGTTGCAATTACACGCCGTCGCATTTACTTAGCCATGATTATGATGATGACCAACACTGTTTTACTTTGGCACGTTGGCTAAAAAAAGTTGACTTAAAAACAAAAGATTGTGAACTAAAATGCTTAGAAGTTCTATTATAAACCAATCGGGGGTTGGTGTAAAGCTGCTGTTTTATAAAAAAATGTGTACTGCTTTTCTGTTTACAGAGAATGAAGCTTGTTTATTAGTGAAATTATTAGTATCATGGAATGGTAATTATTGACTGTAGCCTACATTGATAACTTGCAATATCGCAATATATATCGCTGGGAAACAAAACATTGCAATGTAATTTATTTCCAATACCGTGCAGCCCTACGCACAACCATTTCTAGTGTTTACAAAGAATGGTGTGAAAAGGGAAAAACATCCAGTATGCGGTAGTCCTGTGGCCGAAAATGCCTTGTTGATGCTAGAGGTCAAAGGAGAATGAGCTGACTGCTTCAAGCTGTTAGAAGGGCATCTTTGACTGAAATAATCACTCTTCATAACTAAGGTATGCAGCAAAGCATTTGTGAAGCCACAAAAGGCAGATGGGCTACAACAGCAGAAGACCACACCGGGTACCACTCATCTCCACTACAAATAGGAAAAAGAGGCTACAATTTGCAAGAGCTTACCAAAATTGGACAGTTGAAGACTGGAAATATGTTGCCTGGTCTGATGAGTCTCGATTTCTGTTGAGACATTCAGATGGTAGAGTCAGAATTTGACGTAAACAGAATGAGAACATGGATCCATCATGCCTTGTTACCACTGTGCAGGCTGGGGGTGGTGGTGTAATGGTTTGGGGGACATTTTCTTGGCACACTTTAGGCCCCTTCGTTCCAATTGGGCATTGTTTAAATGCCACGGCCTACCTGAGCATTGTTTCTGACCATGTCCATCCCTTTATGGCCACCATGTACCCATCCTCTGACGGCTATTTCCAGCAGGATAACGCAACATGTCACAAAGCTCAAATCATTTCAAATTGGTTTCTTGAACATGACAATGAGGGGGTCAAACACAGTATTAGTATGGTGTTCCTAATAATCCTTTAGGTGAGTGTATGCTGTATGTTGCTCAATTTCAAAGAAATTGTGTAATGGATTCTAAGCCAAAATATCTCCCAGATGAGATGAACATCTTTCTGTGCCTGTCAGGTTGGAGGTTACCATGGTAACGGAGACAACAATACCTGAGTTTATAGGATCCTTTATTTTGCCACTTGGTACTTTTATCAGACTACATCAAAAGCCGCTTTCCGACCAAGTAGTTACAAGAACATAGTTATAGGAACAGTCCACTTCTAAACAGTTCTACTAACTACTCTCCCCCAAAACCAGTTTTGCTGTTTGCATTCGCACTGGTCAAGTGGCCATAGGAACTGGTGGGAGTGAGACCAGGGACCACGCCTTAGTTAATCATAGCTACAAGACTATATACAAATTATCTATGTGTGCAGGGACAATGCCCTAGCCAATCATAGTACAAGCCTATAGGTTTTGCAAATTGGCCATGTACCATTTTGTCACTGTATATTTACCACAAAAGTATGTGAATATTTCATTCGTTTTCAATGCAATTGTGTAGATTACACGCATATCTATTTAAAGTTTAAATGAACCAGTCCTGGTCAAACAACAATTAGCCTCAACAGGTAGGGCCTGGTAGGCTGTCTCTCCATATTGCAATTAACAGCAAAAGAGCAACCACTAGAACAAGATCATCTCATCTAACAGGCCTGTTGACAACCCCATTCAAAGCTTGTCTGGCATTCAACATTTGTTTTTAAGGAACCAGTGTTTTCGATAGTATACACTACTTGAGTGTAAATTGCTCCATATTTTGGAATGAAACTGACATAATACACCAGTGAATACAATAGCAAGGGCAGTGATGAAGTGTCAGTTCTAACTAGACAGCTAATGAAAGTGATTAGGCTACTCATAGCACAATCATATTAACTTGTTTTGTACTTGGTTATGCATGGTTATTTTTAAGAACATGTAACTTATCAAGTAGGCCTAGGCTGTAATGTGGCACATTCTGCTATTCTTGTTTAGCATTTTTATCATTCTACACTGCGTCCAATTAATTTTTTCACCTTTATGAAAATATTTGCATTGTATAGACTTGTGTAGCCAGCAAACTTGTCACATTTTGTTTTGTCTCTAAAAATTTAATACGTGATTTGATCAAGACATTGTCTCTTTTTTGCTTCATCTGTAAAAATGTTTTTTTTTCAAATCATTATAGACCATGGTTCTTATCTTATCTGATTATCAATTAGACTGAGAAATGTAACTAAACAATGAAACTATGATTGAATAAATTGTTGCTCTATATATAGTACACAGTGTAAATGACTTCACCCCCTTTGAAAATTAAGGTTTGTATAAATTTCTCAGTGAACACCAGAACAATTAGCAGATATTTAACAACAGTTCTGTGAAACATATGCTTTTATTTAGAACATAACAGGTTGGTCACCAACATCATTCGAATAAAACATACATAAGCTATAAAGCAGCAGGGGGTGTGGTATATTAGTGATAAACATTTTTCTATGGTGTGGAGACTACTGTTAGTTACATTATCAATTTTAGTCAGGCCAAATTGGGGACAATAAATCAAGACCCTCCTAGTCAGGAATCCAAATATAGACGAGTGAGTTTGCATGCCAGTCCTGATGACTGGTCAAGACAAATAAAATGTGGTTCCTGAAAAAGCACAGACAAGCAATGTTTTCCTGATACACAAGTAGTTCTTCTGTATTACACTAGTTTTGTTCAGTATCACACTTGAGTGATTGCTCAAAACTCTCCAGCAACCTTCTCGCTGGTCTACAGTGATAGGCCACAATGAATATATCCACAGACACAAGAGTGAATCAGACAGGTGTCTGAAAAAAACATATCATTTTGACTGCTCAACTATAAAAATCTTTGTCAACCAAGCTTCGACCAAACAAGCACACGACTGACTAAATGGGGTCAGCCCTGGAACAATGTTTTGGAAGTGCTGCAGTACAGTACTCATCACCATCACTTTGCCAAAGCTAAGCCCTCCTTCCTTCTCCACATAACCTGAGGAACACATTACGATCTCTTGTCAGCACTTAACCTTCCCATCTACTTCAAAGGCCATCCTGGAGCTCCTCGCTTTAAGACAAATCCCCAGAGGTAGTCAGTTCCGGAATGCACCCTGCATTCATCAGATGGTAACACGGCCAGCAGGCCGAGCAGCTTTCCGTGGGTTCCTTAGGTTTTGTTCACTACAGTATATGGACACAGTGATGGATGGCATTTGCCTGGGTTTCAAGTGTGTGTTTCAAGTCAGAGGTTAAAGGGTTGTGACACTAAAGCTGTTCAGAGCTGAAAAAACATGTAAAAAGTGTCTCTAGTTGGTAAAAGTCTAACAATCGTTTAGATCAGCTCAAGACTAAAGTGAACGAAGGACTATCATGGGAAAGGCATCATTGGCTAGTTATCTGAAATTAAAACTCACCTTGACCTGAAACATATTCTTCCATTCATATTGATTTGCCAGGTGTATTTTTCTCAAATCAGGATTGAGAATTCCTCATCTTTGTGATCTCATCTTGGGTTTATGGCTGTAACCAAATTTGTTTTTTTTATCCCGCCTGAAAAACAAATTGTGTCATGAAATTTGGTTTCAAATTTAAATAGGCCTTGATAAGCGTGCCTGCCAAATAACTAAAATGTCATTTTAATTTAAATGTGCAGTATACATGATTGGTGTTGTAAGTTTCTATCAATATGAAATTTGGACAATATTAGTCTAACAAATTTTGTAATTCAAAAGATGTTCTGTTAAAATACAAAATAATATTTGCCTTCTTGAGTAGAGATCTGGGCAATCAAATACTGCATTTGTGTGCAAAATGCATGCAGTCCTACGGCCCAAAGCTGATCCAGAGCAAATATCTCATAAATAATAATAATGTAACAGAGAAGGTGGCAGTATTTACAGATACAACCTGTATAACCCAGCCCAGTAATAATACTTAATGTGCGTTTAGTACTCCTCCAGGGTCCATTCATTTGCGGATGGAAGGCGGATACCAAGCACTCATATTCCGCCATTTTTATCTCATATCCACAGCTCCCTCGTGGCACTTTCATTAGATGTCGGAAATCACTGCTTCTCGTTGTTATACCATTTACCCTCATGTATGTACCAAAGGCTACAAAATAAATGCAATTTACAAACCATGTGTAGATGGATGGACAGGAAATTACAAGTCATACTGCGGTGGGCTTGTTGTTGTCGTCCAATCACGCCATTAAACCGGCAAAAAGCTACATGCTGGGGCATGAGTGGCCAACAGGCGGGGACATAAACACTAAATTTCAGCTAATTAAAATGTTTCCACAGCTAAAGTGATAGTAGTATTAAATTACTATTATTTTCAAATTTAGTGGTGTCAGCGTGCAGTGTACTATTTAGTTTAGTTTTCCTTCAATTTCCCAGGCAAATTGACTGAGAACAGCTTCTCATCTACAGCAACAGCCTGAGGAGAAGTGGGGGGAGGGAAGGGGATGAAGAGCCAATTGAAAGCTCAGGATGATTAGGTTACTATGATGGTATTAACCCTTGTGTTGTCCTCGGGTCAAAAATGACCCACTACTGTGTGGGCAGCAGAGAAAACTCCCTAAATTATATTTTTTACCTTTGAGATTTGATGACTTTTCTTAGAATATCCCCAACATTAGAAAAAGGGAAATGGACTATATTTCCATGTAAACAGCAAACCACCAGGGAACAAAGATTGTCTATGGGTCATTTTTAACCCGGCAACTAAAATCATGGTCAAAAAGTCAGTTAAACACTCACCTTTCCTCGACCCTATACATGACTTAGATTCAAACAATTTCAGACACAAAATAAATGGACTGAGGGGGCACCATGTCATGTGACAACTTCTTTACCTCTTAGGAGCTCGGACAGCAGCTCTTGAAGAGGAAGATCACCATTGTTGGCATAGTTTGAAAGAACAAGCCTGAGCAGTGCTTGCATCAAAGATTGCATTCACCCCAAAGACCACTTCATTTTCTTACCTCCCAAAGAAGAACAAGCATGTGGTCCTCCTGAGCACACGGCTGACATCTGTGATCATGGGGACAGGAAGCCAGCCATGATGCTGGACTACAACCACAACAAAGGAGGCGTGGACAACCTTGACAAGGTGATCGGAAGATCTAGCTGCAAAAGGATGACTACGAGCTGGCCCCTGGTCATTTTCCATAACATCATTGATGTTTCCTTATACAATGCCTTTGTGATATGGAGTGAGATCAACCCTACCTGGATGCCTGAAACACATATGCAGTACCTTAAGAAATAATCATATTTTTTTATAATAAATCTTCACTTTAGCAGAGAAACACTATGACAGTAAAAAGGAGTGGTGTCTCTGCTGAATAAATGCAGTCTTCTTGCACTGTGAAGACGGAAAACTAAGACATTCACACAATTTGTGATGAACGACAGGTTGTATCTTCCAAAATAGACTTGGTATTCAAATTCAATCAAGCCGTTTTATTTTAGGGGTTCAGTAAAGCCGGGCAATTGTTGACCAGGAGGACAAGGGGTGTATACAGAATGTGAAGACAAAACAAGGGTTAAGGCCAGATTGGAAATTTGTCCAGGGCACCGGAGTTAACACCCCTACTCTTATGAATAGTGCCATGGGATCTTAAATGATCACAGAGAGTCAGGACACCCTTTAAACATCCCATCCAAAAGACGGCACCCTACGCAGTGCAGATGTCCCGATCACTGCCCTGGGGCACTGGGAATGATCTTTAGACCAGAGGGAAGAGTGCCCCCTACCGGACCTCCAACACTTCCAGCATCATTGGTCTCCCATCCAGGGACTAACCAGGCCTGACCCTGCTTAGCTTTAGAAGCAAACCAGCAGTGTTTATTAGCAAATTAAAATGAAGATAACAAAAACATTACATTTCCCATGAATTGAAATAAATTGTTATATTTCTGATAAAAATGAAAATTAAACTGTAACTAGAAACAATCCTAACCATTAGTGCGCTAATGTATCGGTAACGTCACTCCATCCGAGACTTGAAGTAGTGGGCCTGTGGTTTGTGTGGGGCGATGGTAACGATGTATTAGTTGGTTTATCATGCTGCACAAAAGTTTCAAAGAGCACCAAAATGGCCATATGATGGCAATATGAAGTATTTTTTATTAAAATCACTTCGACATCAAACTTGTACAGATTACTGATGTAGGAATGGTCATTGTTTTCACAGCCATTGCAATATTGAGGTGGTGAGATATGTAGAACCTAATGTACTAAGTAGTGACTGTTAAAAATACTTCCTCAGTACACAAAAGCCATACTCTCAGTAATCTGCCTGGGATACCAGCACAATGCACCTCATCTGCAGTGTGCTGTCGTCTCACAGCTTGGCAAGGAGCCAGACCTTCTTATTCATTGCGTTTCCCAACCACCATACACACACACACACACACACACACACACACACGACACATTCTGTACAATGTCATCAACTAAAATTTATCTTTATTGTTAATTGTGATATTTTCATAAGAAATGTAAAACTATGAATTTATTCAGTGTAAAATCTCAAAATAAAGAGGTTTAGTCTATGAATGATGAGCAGTAGTAAACTCTTATCACCAGTCAGTGAGATGAGCGCTGGTTGAATTCCTGAATGTTTATGATTAACAGAGAAATGTCATTATATTAGAGACATTGTACAATGTCCTCATCAAAAATATTTGAAAACTGAAATGGTAGCCTCAGAAAAGATCAACTAACTCCAACAAGCGTAAACAATATGCTTCGTTAAAATTTAACTTCACACACACTGTTTATCTGGCAGTCTACAAATGTACAGCAAAGTGATCTGTCTAAAATTACAAACAGCCTAATCATGCCTTTCCATATTCACTATAGGCCAGAGTCTACATTAAAAAAAAGATGTGATAGGCTAGGGAAATATGGCAAGAAAACAATGAAAATTTATTGTAGACCGAGTGCACCAAGCAGTGCAAAATCTGCCATATCTTATTTAACAGTTTTTTTACAACTTTTGATTATTAAAAATATTGTATTTCTGTGCAATAGGGTTCCATTTCAGGAGGTATTTCTGCAAATAGGCTATTAACCTAATATTGGGAAAGGGATAGAGAGAACATTGCAAAACAAGATTGCAAGACAGACAAATGTCATAGGGAGTCGTGTCAGGTTGTCATAGACAGTAGGTGTCGGGTTTTGTTAAAAAAAAAATAATTACAAGAGCTATAAAGACAAAATGTGTACACCTTGTTCCACTATATTATGCAAATTGGAATTAAGTTTAGAACATTAAATATTTAGTTTTTCAATCAAACTCATGAATGGTATTGTGTCTCTGGGCACTTTGATCACTGAAATTATTCTCAGACACCTGTGATAATTAGTTTTTCCAGGTGAGCCCAATTAAAGGAAAACTACTTAAGAAGGATGTTCCACATTATTAGGCAGGCCACAGGTTTCAAGCAATATTGGAAGAAAAGGATCTCTGCTGTGAAAAAGTGTCAAATAGTGCAATGCCTTGGACATGGTATGAAAACTAGAGCCCGACCGATATGAGATTTTTGAATCCGATACCAATACCGATTTTGAGTGGGAAAAATTTTCCGATACTGATAGAACTTTTTATATTACTATGGCTGAATCGAAAAATCAACATTTTCCTGCATGGATTGTGCTTAAAACCAGACTCCAAAGACACTCAAAGCAGGGTACCCGCAGGTCCTTAAAAAGTCTTAAATAGTCTTCATTTCATTTTCCAGAATTTAAGGCCTAAAATTGTCTTGCACATAGTCTGAAATCTGATTTTCCAAGGTCTTAAAAAAATGTGAGAGTCATGCTAATTTTATTACTTTGTTTTTTGTTGAAGGAAACCATAAGCGCTTTCCTGAGCAACCTAACTACATAACAATTGCTGGCAGATTACTGTACAGTAATAGCAGGTGATTGCTGCTGCTCCGTAGGCTTACCTCAATTTGTTCAGTAGTTAGCTTATCAGCTTTGTCTCTTTATGAGTGTTATTTTGGATATTTTTATTTGTGTCCTTGCAGTGTTGTTTACTGAAACTAATGTTTTTGTGATCAGTATTAGATAAATGTAAATTTCCACAGTCTCGTTTTGCTGCATTTAGCGCAGGTGTATTATGCGATTCATATTACTTTTGAACAATTCCTTTTAGCACCTTGAGAGCCTTATGCACAGTCTATCATGCGCACGTAAAAATGCTGTAGGCAAAATAGAAAATAAAATACATTTCGAAGTGTTCCTTTACTTAATATAATGAAAATAAATAAATTATTTGCAAATATAATTAAGACATTGCTTTCTAATCAAATTCAAATATTCAAATGAAGTATTGCGCTGGTCACCCTCAAAGTAACCATTCAATGTGCGATCTCCAAACAATTACCAATATATACCATTTCATTAAATACATCCTGTTGGTATTGGCTAGCATAATAATGACAGTGCGTACTGCTGCTCATCACATTAGGCTAGCTGTGCACAGGCTGGCAGCTTTGGTTCGCTTACTTTGCCGAAATCGGTCATATACCTTCTCATAATAGCTTTCTACTGACTGGAGAAACCATATTAATTCGACAACACACAACAAAGAAGAAACTTATTTATCTCAACAACCTTTTGAAGGTTAATGGTTTCGCCCCAAAACTGTGGTGCTCTGTTATTCCTAGGTTTCTATTCATTATAATAGCGTGCTACCAGTCCCAGAGAGCTAACGTTAGTTACATAGCTAGATAAAGTAGATGTCATGGAAATGGTGAAACGCAGGTGTTGACATTCTCAAGATTTGGAAAACATTTTTATGCCAGAGCTGGAGTAGTAAACACTGCAGGCTTTTTATTAAAAATGCATATTCAGAAACAATTTGACTTCAGTAGCTAGCTACGGTACAGTAGTTAATACTCAGTTACTAAATATGGCCATAGCGTCTATTAGTGGTGCAACGGATCGTCATTGATCCGTGCTCGTTCGGATCAATATCTTCGTTTCGGCACACATGTTCAGTCCGCTCAAAGCGTGGTCATGGCGAGCAGAGGAACGGAGGAGCTTGAACGCCCAGCGTCATTTAAATCCCCTGTATGTGAGCATTTTGGCTTCCCTGTTAAATATAATGATGAAATGTGTAGGCACTGTGGCACAAGAAAGCCATATGACAGTGGAAACACATCAAGCATGGCAACGCATTTGAAGTGACATCACTCCGGTGTTTCACTGACAGGAGTGAAACCGAAAGCTGCAAAACAACCGCTTATCACTGTGGCATTTAAGCAATTAATCAGACCGTGCTAAAGCCATCACAAATGCGATCGGTGTGTTTATAGGTGCAGACATGAGGCCATATTCAGTTGTGCAAAAAGAGGACTTTAAACACATGCTGAAAGTGTTTGAGCCACGTTACGACATCCCGTACTAAATCGCTTAACGTGAAAAAGCTTACCGGGGTTTTAATGTACCTAAACAATGCTCAATCATCACCAAATTTCTCATGGCCATATCTTGTCATGAACACTAATGACGAGAAAAATGCTTAACGTGATTTAATGTAGCCTACCTAAACAACACTCAATATTAACCAAATTTCTCTCTCATATTGCTCATCATAACCACTGAAAATGATAGAAACAACTAACCCAAATTCCAATTATTATGGGCGTTATCTGAAGTTAAGCCTTTCTGCTTCATTATAGCCTATTGTAAAGAAAAGGCTTAACGTGAATTAATGTACCTAAACAACAATCAATAATAATCACATTTCTCTCTCATATTTTTCCACATATTGTTAATAAACAAAAAGACATCTTATGTTTATTTGTCTTGTATTTTTTTTGCTGATCCAAAAAATTATCCGATCCGTGACTCTGATCCGAGGAACGATCCGATCCGTGAGTTTTTTGATCCGTTGCACCCCTACTATCTATCGTATAACCCCAAAAGCCTTTTTATGCAATGTAAAACTTTGTGTGCATTTTGTATGACTCTTACACCAGAAAGCTGGTTTTCAACTCACCTTTATAAGCAGCTTGTTATGAGCAGCTATTCCATCCCCACTCTTTTAATCTTTTTAAGATAATGTCTTCTCGTAATGCTCAAACCTATAACAAATAAGGAATTGCAAACAAATATATCGGTCGTTATTGGTGGAACTATCACCGATACAAATATCTGTAAGCCGCTGATATTTACCGATAATATCGGTCAATGAATATATCGGTCGGGCTCTAATGAAAACATTACAGGTAGATATTACACAAAAACTTAAGCATGATCATCGTACTGTGAAGAAATATGTGGCTGATTCAGAGCACAGATGGGTTTGTGCAGATAAAGGCATAATGAGGAAAATGACTGCCAGACAGATTCATTGGATTAAGAGAGTAGCAGCTAAAATGCAATTACAAAGCAGGAAACAGGTATGAACAGGTTGAAGCTGCTGGTGCCTCTGGAAACCTTAAATGTGGAAGTAAAACAAAAAACGATCTTGTGTGGATCGTTTTGAATAGGCATCGTATTTTGATAAGTTATATGCGCGCAATGACTGTGGTTGGATGAACTATGAACTATTTGCCCGCCCCTTTTCATCTCACAAATCAGTACAAGGAGTTGCGGAGCTGCTGACAAAGAGGGTATTGGGAATGGAAGAAAATCTGGAACACACAAAAAACAACAGAATTACATTCTGTAATTCATTCAGTAAAGTTGCATTTTTAAATGAAGATAAAACATACATAATATTGGAATCGCCCACACCACCCCCCCCCCAAAAAAAACATGTACATTTAGAGTACTAGTTAGGTGGGTAGGGTTTGACTGATTATGACTGTGATTATAAATCAGTTTGTGAAGTCCTGAGTTATATGCATGAGTTATATACTTTTGAGCTGCTGGTAGGATTTGTATGAAAAAAAGATCATAAAATGTACAAATATGATATGAAAACATGACAGAAAAGAAGGGCCGCCATCTTCTCCCCTCTGCTCACTGAACACCACATAAAGTCTACAGAGTGTGAAAATAAGTTCACACACAGCCACAGGCTGCCAGATCCACACAGTGGGAGAGACTGGAGAAGACTGCAAATTGGATCTAAGTCTTCTGAGAAAAAAATAAATAAATAAAAACAGACGATGGGAAGATGCCCAGGAGCCGAGAGAGAGAGAGAGAGAGA
>JACXGM010027173.1:0-14592 GCA_016801145.1 Umbra pygmaea | reverse complement strand
ATGTTTACTGTTCAAGCTTCGCGGGCTTCATCGCTTCTGGAAGTGGTCTAATTTTAGATGCAAAGTTATGACGCGTTAGTATATCCCCTATGCTAGCATACTCGCTTACGATACACTTAATAGTACGTACTTTAGCACCACCTGCGTAGTACGTACTTTTAGTATGTAGTATGTAGTATGCATATTGGGATTCAGCCATGGTATACAGTGAATATAGCTTGTCCATAATCGGTGGTAAATCTTTTACCACATCGGCTACTGCCAGCTCAAGTCTTTGTGCAGAGCAGTGCCAAAATGTTACATTAACCCTCCATGTATGCATCCCAGAATGACAGATGCACCAACACATGTCACACCAATGAGGGTTTTGGAGAGAAAGTCCTTAAGAAAGAAATTTAACACAGGCTGATGCAGATAATAAATTACGGACAATTCCCTCTGCAGAAAAGTCACTCAGGTCAACAAAAATGTATGGTGTATACAATTAGGGCACTGTTTTTATTCAAACTAATAGCCTCATCAAAAATTAGGCTGATCATTGGTGAGCACTGTACTGTTTTTAAAAATAGTTTTCGCTTAATTTCTGATGAAATGTGCTGCTGTATGTTTGAGCAAGCAACATTAGAATGTAGAATTCTCCCTATGTCAAGTCCATTTTACTGCTGACAATCAATTTCCTGCTCAAAGCCATGAGCCAGCCTATGCCTGTTAGCCTCTTTGTAAGTTGTTCGGAAGATTCTGGCCACAGTATACATTTCTTTCATGTTGAGCATTAACTACAACCTGTGTCAAAGTGTATACTTTAGCTTTGTCTGCAATGCTTGCTGCAGCTAAATGCCCCTTGGTTTGGGCATGTTCAAACACCTTTTTTCTTAGGGCTCTGTGGTTTTTTATATTAGAGGCTGAAGAAGACACTACACATCTCACCACTCGTTTTTGGACCCAAACTCCCTACATTTTTGCATGTTTTGCAGCCCAGTTTTCACTTATGCATCAACATGCATTTGCTGGTTTTTGAACGGATCCTTCGTCCAAATTACATTTGCTGCAGGCACTTCACCAGATACCCCGTCCCACTCATCCATCGACTCCTCGAACTTGCTAACAGAACTACCAGTGGGTGGTGGTGGTGGTGATGATGGTGAAAGTGCAGGATTAGCAGCACTCCTAGCCAATATACCGCCATCAGTAACAGTTTGAACTACAGTCCTGTCCTCCAACACTAACACTTCTCTGGTGCATTTTGAGTCACCATCTATCTCTTTATTTTTTGTCTTGATAAACATCATCAAATTCGCTAGTCTATTCCTGTCCATCTTTTTGTTTGACTTCTTTCCCCCCTCCCGTTTCACTTTCAGTGAGTGAAGACGATTTGCCTAAGCAATGTGACGTGATTGCGTTGGCAGATGGTAACCTCAGAGTCATTACCAATGTCATTACCACTGTTTTAAGATCGGTTAGCCTTATCCATTAGCCTGGGAGAACCCCGACAGACTTACGGCAAATTTAGATTTGCTCTGCAAGTCAGTCTGGCCAAGAGCCCATTCAAGCTCATTTCCATTTTTCCAAATCGAGGCACTAATCACAACCATTGAGGCGGGCTTTATGCGATGACAATAGCGCAGCTTTATACTGTCATTGGTTGAAGCAGACAATTACAACGATGGCAGCTGCAATGGAACATCCGCAATATCACTCAGTCGAATCAGCTATCGCGTCTGTTTTAAGCGATTTAAACGTTTCCTTTTTGTTAAAAACCGAGCAAATAATTACACTTGAAGCCTTCATATCTAAAAAAGATGTTGTCGTGGTCTTGCCGACTCGACAAAAGTCTGATATATCCAATTGTGCCGAGAGGCATTTGAGCGGCGTCCGTTGGTGATGCCCCTTTGAAAATAGGCTGTGAATGAACCTTGCCCAGACCCACTCAGAACTGACAAGGGTCTGGTATTAACCAGGCTACTTATCCATACTACTCAATTTAAATTAAGGTTAAATTAAGACAGCACATCTGGAATCAGTTTGGCTTATACGCTGCTTATACTGTTCATGATCACTTTTACCGGTAAGTGAAATAAATACGAAGAAGGACGAGGTTATTTTATTAAACTTTAAATTATTTTAGATAATTACAGTGCTGAGGACAAACAGTGATTGAAAAAAAAGACAAATCATGTTAATGAGCTAACAGATCAGGCCAAAATTGGTCCCGAAACAAATTGCAGGAATCCTGTTCTGCCAGGATCCGGACCAAATTAAGCACTGCTCCCTGTACACTAGCAAATGTCATTTGCTAAGACCCCATTATTTAATAGCAGGCCATGGATTTGAAATTATTAACCAATTTAAATAAGTTTTTGTTTAAATGTTTATTTAGTAAATCAACTACAAACACATAAATACTGGAAATAAGGCCACATCAAAAATAGTGAATTCCCCACACCTTGTTTAGTTGCAGATGGGTGAAGAATATAGTTGAGCAAACCATTTCTGCCTGGGTAATGGTTTCAAAACATGGGTACTACACTGTAAAAAATATCTGTGAAAAAACTGTAAAAAGTACTGGTAATTTGCTGCCACTACTTTTTCTATTATTTTACAGACATTTCCTTCAAGACAATTACAGAAAATACTTTATAAACACAGTAGTTGTCCGTTACAAAGTAATATCAGCTCTGTGTGTTAAAAGACATTTACTGTGTTTATAAAGTTTTTTTCTGTTTTGTCTTGAAGGAAATGTACAGTGCCTTGCGAAAGTATTCTGCCCTCTTGAACATTTCGACCTTTTGCCACATTTTAGGCTTCAAACATAAAGATATAAAACTGTATTTTTTTGTGAAGAAGCAACAACAAGTGGCACACAATGAAGTGGAACGAAATTTAGTGGATATTTCAAACTTTTTTACCAAATGAAAAACTGAAAAATTGGGCGAGCAAAATTAATCAGCCCCTTTTCTTTCAGTGTAGCAAACTCTCTCCAGAAGTTCAGTGAGAATCTCTGAATGATCCAATGTTGACCTAAATGACTAATGATGATAAATAGAATCCACCTGTGTGTAATCAAGTCTCTGTATAATTGCACCTGCTCTGTGATAGACTCAGAGGTCCGTTGAAAGCACAGAGAGCATAATGAAGAACAACGAACACACCAGGCAGGTCCGAGATACTGTTGTGGTGAAGTTCAAAGTCGGATTTGGATAAAGAAAGATTTCCCAAGCTGTAAACATCCCAAGAAGCACTGTGCAAGCGATAATATTTAAATGGAAGGAGTATCAGACCACTGCAAATCTACCAAGACATGGCCATCCCTCTAAACTTTCAGGTCATACAAGGAGAAAACTGATCAGAGGTGCAGCCAAGAGGCCCATGATCACTCTCGATGAACTGCAGAGATCTACAGCTGAGGTGGGCGAGTCTGTCCATGGGACAACAATTAGTCGTATACTGCACAAATCTGGCCTTTATGGAAGAGTGGCAAGAAGAAAGCCATTTCTGAAACATATACATAAAAAGTGTTGTTTAAAGTTTGCCACAAGCCACCTGGGAGACACACCAAACATGTGGAAGAAGGTGCTCTGGTCAGATGAAACCAAAATCGAACTTTTTGGCAACAATGCAAAACGTTACGTTTGGCGTAAAAGCAACACAGCTCATCACCCTGAACAAACCATCCCCACTGTCAAACATGGTGGTAAAAACATCATGGTTTGGGCCTGCTTTTCTTCAGCAGGGACAGGGAAGATGGCTAAAATTGATGGGAAGATCGATGGAGCCAAATACAGGACCATTCTGGAAGAAAAGTTGATGGAGTGTGCAAAAAACCTGAGACTGGGACGGAGATTTGTCTTCCAACAAGACAATGATCCAAAACATAAAGCAAAATCTCAAGTTCACAAATAAACATATCCAGGTGTTAGAATGGGCAAGTCAAAGTCCAGACCTGAATCCAATCAAGAATCTGTGGAAAGAACTGCTGTTCACAAACGCTCTCCATCCAACCTCACTGAGCTCGAGCTGTTTTGCAAGGAGAAATGGGCAAAATTTTCAGTCACTCTATGTGCAAAACTGATAGAGACATACCCCAAGCGACTTACAGCTGTAATCGCAGCAAAACGTGGCGCTACAAAGTATTAACTTAGGGGGCTGAATAATTTTGCACTTTTTTATTTGTCGGTTTTTTATTTGTTAAAAAAGTTTGAAATATCCACTAAATTTCGTTCCACTTCATGTTTGTGTCCCACTTGTTGTTGATTCTTCACAAAAAATTACAGTTTCATATCTTTATGTTTGAAGCCTGAAATGTGGCAAAAGGTCGAAAAGTTCAAGGGGGCCGAATACTTTCGCAAGGCACTGTAGGTAAAATAATATAAAAAGTACTGGTATTTGTTATATACTGGATTTTGGCATGCTTTGACAGAAAAGTTACATTATTCAAATTCATTGTCTTCGCTAACTTACCAGGGAGGGACATTATGACCCCTACTCTCCACTTAAACTGGTGACTGAGCGAGTAGTATTTACGCTTTGTCAATTTACAATCACTGGCCCCTCCATCAGGTAGACCTTGCTAATACCTCGTTAGACTGCCTTAAATCTTTGTGGTAAAGATTCAACAAGGTGCTGGAAACACTCAGAGACTTTAGTCAATGTTGATATTTTTGCATTGCACAGTTCATGCAGATTTGTCGGCAGGACATCCATGATGCAAATCTCCGGTTCCACCACATCCCAAAGGTGCTATATTGGATTGAGATCTGGTGACTGAAAATACAACACATTATGACTTCAGTCATAATGCTCCATTCTCATAATTATTCAACCCCCTGAATATAATCCTTCACAACAGCTCACATAAGCAAAACAGGAGTTGTCTAAAGCACACCTGATGTAACTAATTAGGGGCTTCATTAGTTACACCAGGTGTGCTTGAGCTGGAACAGATGAAATACCTGAACTGGCTAGGGGTTTGACTGTTCATGAAAAACAAGTTAAAAGAATGGTCCAAAAAGTTATCAGAAAATATCATCACCCTTCACAAACAAGTAACCGGATACATAAAGATGAAGTAACTAAATGTTCCCAGAGACAATGTTGGAAACATAGGTAGCTAGTTCAAAGGATAGGGAATGGTGGTTACCCCATGTGGACAGGGCAGAAATATGCAACGAGATTTCTGAGAAGGCAGGTTGTTAGAATTGCTTGAGTGACTACTACAAGCTCAGTGACTGTTACAATCACAATCAAAATGTCAGTTTCTATAAAATGCAGGGTTCTAGTTAATATTGTTATTATTATTATTTGTTTTGCCTTATCATCACCCACAGTTTTCACATTATAGATTCCATTCCAGCGGCACCATATGTGTCCTATTGTCGTGTAGTGCGCTTGTGGATTTGTAATTGATTGGTCATCTAGTTTAATTAATTATTTAGCCATTTGTATATAATTTAATCATTTGACCAGTAGGTGGCTGTCTATACTAGGATTTGGCCATCTGATTGAATAATTTTAAGAAATACCAAGATGGCGGCGAGAAATATCTAACATGTTAATCACATTATATTTCACTGTAGCAGTTATCAAAAACAGTTTCTGAACACATTTGAGAGTAGAAATAAGCTATCCCATTGCTGAATCTTCACTCATATTGGATCTACAAAGTCTATTTAAAAATATATGTTTGTCAAGCAAGTGCTACTAACAGATATACTATATTCAGTGTTTGTTTGTCTACTGAACACAAACCAATCATTTTACCAGTCAATGAGTTGTTCTGTGTGTTGGCTACAGTATGATGCTAAAGGCTTTGGTAATGAGTTGTTCTGTGTGTTGGCTACTGTATGATGCTGTAGTGATGAGTTGTTATGTGTGTTGGCTACAGTATGATGCTGAGGCTGAGGTGATTAGTTGTTCTGTGTGTTGGCTACATTATGATGCTGAGGCTGTGGTGATGAGTTGTTATGTGTGTTGGCTAGGTTATGATGCTGAGGCTGTGGTGAAGCGCTGTTCTGTGTGTTGGCTACATTATGATGCTGAGGCTGTGATGATGAGTTGTTCTGTGTTTTGGCTACAGTATGATGCTGAGGCTATGGTGATAAGTTGTTCTGTGTTGACAACAGTATGATGCTGAAGCTGTGGTGATGAGGTGTTCTGTGTGTTGGCTACAGTATGATGCTGAAGCTGTGGTGATGAGGTGTTCTGTGTGTTGGCTACAGTATGATGCTGAGGCTGTGGTGATGAGTTGTTCTGTGTGCTGGTGATGGTATGATGTTGAGGCTGTGGAAATGAGTGGATTTGTGTGTTGCAGCTCTACAAATAAACTGGACTTGATTTGATTAACTGTTGATCAGTACATGAAAATAATTTTGTTTAAGATTTTGTTCTGGCCTCTTCTTTAAGTTTGTAGTCAACATAATACCTTATTATCTCAATGAGATGTAGTGAATTGAATGTACAGAATATGTGACACGACAAGTCAATTTATTGTTTTGGCTGCAAAAAACTTGCTTGGCTGGTGGATTATTTCACCTACCAGTCCCCTTGACAGGTGAGCCAAAAAGTAAATTTCGGACACAGCCCGTTGATAAGTGCCGACTTGTTTTCCGTTGGAACAATTTATAAGAATGATTGTTGTTTGGCATTTCTGATTGGCTGTTGTTTGATTAAGATTTTAATGTTCAATTGCTAGCTGTTTCTTATTGGCTGCTGTTGGCTTCCTGGGAAACCAATAAATTAGTTTGTCTTTCAATTATGTAATTTTTTTATGATTTCTGATGATAACTTTAATAACAACACTAATAATAAGAACAACAATAATAATAACCATAACATTAAATATTATTATTATCATTATAATAATAGTATTCATATTTTTATTATTAGCCTATTTCCTATTTGATGGGGGTAGTAAGGGAAATAGATAATGGATAGTGGGTGCTGGCCCAAAAAAGGTTGCGAACCACTGGTAAAGAGGCATAGTAAATCATGGTATTCTGGGACAGTAGCACATGGTATAGAGGGACATTAGCGATTATAGCATTATACAGTGGGACAGTATAACATGGTATAGAGAGACGATATATCATGGTATATAGGGACATTAGGGCATAGTATAGTGGGCCATTAGAGATTTGAGCATTACATAGAGGTACAGTAGAGCATGATACAGTGGGACAGTATAACATGGTATAGAGGGAGAATAGATCATGGTATAGAGGAAGAGTACAGCAAGATATAGTGGGATGTAGTAGTATTGTTTTTACATCATCACACAACCCTATTAATTCCCTAGACTCTTTGCTAAAATTACTAAAGTTAGCCCAACTTTTTAATGGGTCTTCAGACAAAGTATTACAGTTAATCTTGGGCCATAGATAATCTCAGAGTGAGGAATTATCTAACTTCACATAAAAAAATCTAACTCTCCTAAGTCGAGCACTTGAATTAGTTCTCTGTCTCCTCAATAAAGACTGAACGTTTCAAAACACAACTTCTGAAGTGGTGATATCTCTAAGCATGCAGTATGTTGCAGTACATTAAAATGTTTCAGAGACGCATTCTTACTGTGGTGCCTACTGTGGTTGAAACCAATAGAGGGAAGACAACTCATCCACAAAGAAAGACACACAGGATTATTACCAAATAGTCATCTTACTTAAAGGCTGCTGGTTTCAGTTGGCAGCAGGTAAAAAAAGAAATATTATACTGGCTATATGAATAGCCAGTGAGCATGGAATTTAACCTTAATTGGTAAGTGAGTGGCAGTTAACCTTAATTGGTCCTGTAAGTTGTTCTGTCAAAGACCATTTGCTAAATGATTACACTATCATAAGACACAGGTGGAACATTCGGCTGCATAGAGTCACAAAAGGAAACAGAGTACATGCATGTGTCCCTGTGTTTTGTTAGTACAAAAAGCTAGGGGAACCAGGACTAAACATATACTGGGATCAGGAGAAAGTGTATGAGATGGAATGTAACTCAGTGGGTCAAGCATAGGCCATACAATGCTAAGGTTGTAGGCTCTAAACCCACAGGAGGGCAGTACAAAAAAAGTATACATTTCTTTGTACTCATTATTGTAAAAAGCTCAGAAGTGCATCTGCTAACTGACTTTAATGTAAAAATCTGACTTTTTAGACCGAACTAAAATCAATAAACAGGCGTTTGCTGTACTTCCTATTTATAAAATATCATAAACATTTTAACTGGATCTTAAAATGTGTATCTGGGTTTGGATGGTCAGGAGAGATGGCCATCTGTCTGTTCTGGAATATTCCTCCCATTTGGGACATGCTAAGGAGCAGATCTGCTTCAGACGCCAGCACAGGAATGAGACAACAAAGACTGGAATACCAGTTCTGACTGGTTGGCGTAAACAATGTGACACAGTTAGCATTTCATTTCCATCTCTATACCAAATTAGCATCTCTTTAATATCTGTAGTTTGGGTTTTTGTTATTTCATCCATTTGGTTTCAAATTGAAACCAAATACAACCATGCAATATAGACTGTGCCATCTAGTCATCTAGTTACTATAGTAGAGTGGCAGTGGTGAGTTTATTACCGGAGACCTTTGAAATGTACAAGTAAACAGACAGAATTTAAGTAGCTTACAATGAATAACACCTAGAGAGAAACAACCCCACAGAACAGAATATCAGAAGCAACTCAAGATCACAACTTTGCATCCCTCACCTGCATCCCTCACATTAACCATCCTGCAACTCCGCCCACCTAAAGCCAGAACAACCCTGAAACTCTTATAGAGCACTTTACCCCAACACACAATTTTGTCTTGGCTTTCCTTGATTTTGCAAATTATGTTTGTTGTTAGTTTATGATTGCTCATTCGTTGTTCTCAAATCTCTGGTTTGAATAAAGAAGAAACACTGGTTGCTAATACAAACAATTTGATCCCTGTCTGACTTTATTGTCTGACTTGAAAGGTTCCTTTTTAATCAAACAGATTTTAATGAATATATGGCATTTTTAGGTGACATGTTGAATGTTTTGGTGAGATAATCATGAGCATGATTACCTGTATGTTTGACGTAATCATGTAAAATATATTGTATCACCTAAACTAATAATATCAGATCAATTAAAATAGACATTACAGCTGTTGAATATAATAAAACAATATAGACAATCAGCTTTGTGATTTCATTGACGTTTTGGACAATTTACGAATAAAATACTGTATCATATACTGTATGCTGTGTCATAATTACTTTGTTGTTATCGGAAGCTTGTGACAGAAAAAAAAGACATGTTGATAGAGATGCAGAGTTCATTAAAATAATAACACCTTTGATTAGATGATTTTCATAGGCTAATTTCTCAGAAACCTTGTGTGCTACCCATTTGAATGAAATGGCCAATATGGACATATGCAGTCATAATATGAATAAACATTTTAAACTGTATTTACATAATTTATCCTGCTCACGATATACTGTACATTATCTTGTTTAATAAACAAAATGTATATATATATATATATATATATATATATATGTGGATATAACGATTACAATATAAGAGAACGATGTCAAAATGTTTCCCGTTACAGAGGAAAAAGTTAACACTTTTATTAACTCACTCTTAGCACTTGCGCTGCTATGCTTCGTTGTCACCACACAGCATGAAGGAAATTCAGAATAGATGTGCTTCTGGATAATTAAAGTCTCTCCCAGGACCCTCACACTGCACTGCCCTATTTCCATACACACAGAAAACACTTTATTCTTTGTTCTGTCTGGAGAAATCCGAACATTTCCTTTAAAAGGCGGCCTGTGGTCCCGAGGGTCTGTGCTCTCCTTTCTAGTGGTGTATCATGGCATCTGACTTGCTCTTCCACATGAACCGCCCTGCCTGAGGATGAAGAGACCATCTGCTGCTGCCTCCAACAGTCTCCCCCTGCTAGCTCCAAGAGTCATGCCATGACACTCCAGTTCACACACATGCAGACACACACGCATGTACGCTCACGCACATACGGAATGCGCACATGTACATCATGGGCCTACATGTAAGGTCGGATGTTCTGAACCTGTTGTTCCCTGCCAGCGACCACAAAAAAAATCACTTGGCAGATGGAAGACATATTAAAAACATTTAGCGAAGTCGTGGTGTCAGGTTAGTGAAGCCGAGCAATAATATTAGGGGAATGTTATAAATTTAGCTAATTGCTAAATTACACTTTTTTCCCCTCTTCGCTTGAATGTTGTGTTGCTGTGCTGCAGCTGTCAGTGCTCCCTAATGGGGCGCCCTTTACAATGCGTGGCGGCCAAATTGCGTGGCGGCCAAATTGATGACATACATAATGTCGCGCAGCTGAGAGTTGAATGGGGATCAATGGATTTGGTTCAGTGAGTCAATTTTCTGATGGGGAGAATTTAAAGTTCACCAGCCTATTTTTCTTGCAATGAATACAGTGGCGTGTTAATTCCAAACTCAAATATCATTTGTTTTGGAAACTAACTTCAATAGTTTCACATCCAGTTCGGATAGTTGCATGTTTTAGCTTACGTGCATCTTAACAAAAAGAAAAGGCTGAACACCTTGGGCCAGTGGTTCCCAACATTTAAAAAACGTTATGAAAAAAATGAATAAGTGCAAATGTGTTGCTTTTACAACATTCCACCAGAAGGACATTTGTATGGTCATTCAAAGATGTTGGAAGAGAAGGCCTGGCTTGCAATCACAGTTCGAATTCATTCCAAAGGTGTTCAATGGGGTTGAGGCACAGGGTGAGCATCCGGTTTGGCAAATTGACGCAAATGAGGAAGTGCCTTAAACCTGCATTCTATCTGAATTCCAGATATGTCTGGTTGCAAAAGAGCTCGGTTTCTGTAATAGTCTACGAGAAAGAGAAACACTTCTCCTTGATTTATTACCGCAGTAAACATTTTCATAATGAGTATTTGGTCTCAATCGCTAGATTTCAGCCTTCTGCAATATATAATGATGTTCATTTTTTAAATCATGGTCTCGTTAATTTTTTAATCGGCAATAAAGCAAAGGGGCGTTTTGGGCGTGGCTATGGCATTCGGTTGTACGACAAGACACTCAAAGGAGTTGGCAGTTCAGTTTTTCCGGTAAGTAAAGTTACATTTTGTTTTACATTTTGTTTTGATACAGTTTTTTTGTTAGCATCTCAATTAATTTCAGTCAGCTAGGTAGATTACTTCTCCCTCTCATCTATAATTGTCACATCCGCAACCAAGATGTCTGCGCCCATAACGGCAAATTCGTTGACCCAAATCAGATCTTCACAAACCAATGGGTGATGTCACACATGGTTATATCCAGTGATTATACAGTCTATGGGTTGAGGTCAGGGCTCTATGCAGGCCACACCAGTTCCTCCACAGCTTGTCAAACCCATGTCTTTATGGACCTCACTTTGTGCACTGTCATGCTGGAACAAAAAAGGGCCTTCCACAAACTCTTTCCACGAAGTAGAAAGCACCCAGTTGTCTTAAATGTCTTTGTATCATTTAACAACAAGATGAACCTTCACTGGAACAGAGGGGCCGAGCCCAAACCCTGAAAAACCGACCAAGCCAATAAACCCTCCTCCATCAAAGGATTTACTGCTCCAGAGTACACTGGCGGCCTGATTTACACTGAACGGTGGTGAAGGTGGCATCCTATAATGGTGGCACATTTAAATTCCCTGAGTTCTTCAGGATGACCCATTGAACATCAATGTTGGTAATACGGGACAGTGATTAGGGAGTCAGACTTGTAGTCAGAAGGTTGCCGGTTCGATTCCTGACTGAGCCAAATTTCGTCATGTCCGTGGGCAAGACACTTCACCCTAATTGCTCCCAGGTTGTTGCTGTAAATAAGAAGTTGTTCTTAGTCAACTTACCTGGTTAAATAAAAATATACAGTATATATACTTTTTTTTAAATAGGTGTGGCTAAAACATCTGACCTCGAGAATTATTAGAGGTGTCCACATACCATTTTTTCTATTCCAGATAAATACTGAAAATAATATTGTATGTTGAAATAACATTTATTTCTTCTACAACTTTTTCAGTTGTGGATTTATAATAGACTAATTGAAGAAACAGTTTAGTTATACTTTCAAATATGAAATGACCAGGACCCAGAGAATGGGGTTTGGGTAATGCTGCTCTTGGCTTAATGTTCTGTTGAGCAGAACAAAGGACATGTTGTGAAGGGTGAGGTCGCTGTTTGTTTTCTGAGGTCGTACACTCAGTTTGATCGTCAGATTAAGGTTACAAAACAATTGTTCCTCATCAATAATTGACCATACTGCTACAGGGTATAGTCGTAAATCTACCACTAGAAAAAGACAAATTAAAATGCTGGGAAAGGGATTAGCCCCATAGAATTTGGAATTAGAATAATTAATAATTTAAATATCTATGAATAGCCCACTTTAAAAATAA
This sequence comes from Umbra pygmaea, assembly GCA_016801145.1. Lineage (NCBI taxonomy): Eukaryota > Metazoa > Chordata > Actinopteri > Esociformes > Umbridae > Umbra > Umbra pygmaea. Next base: position 2,161 of record JACXGM010027173.1, on the reverse strand, counting down.
TTTGCTGAATACATAGATGTTATTGGCAAGTAACAAGGCAAACAGCACAACTAAATGCAGATACGGTTAGCTGCAGAGGAGCATTTAGGTGAGTCTAAATTTATATTGCCATGTTGACTGCAGTTCAAAAAATACACAGACATTAGCTGAGCTGTAACTTATGAAGTACACCACTGTATTTATGGATGCATATAGCAACATGCACAAATGCTAGACACAAATGCACTCAATAATGCAGTAACAGCATACAATACACACTGCAAATGCACAAACACATACACACTTCGTTTTAACTCAATCAGGTATAACTACAATCAAAAGCAATGGACTATTATAAAACGAAGCCAAGTCATGCTGTGTAAGTCCATAGGCTTAAAATAACTTTACAATCTTACAGTTGGTAGACTCAGTGAGTGTTATTTTCTCCAGGATCAGCCCCAGGGTCCAGGGATGAAAAGTGGATTCTGTTCTGTGCTGACCGTTGAGAGAGTAGTGTGATGAAACTAGAATACCAGTGGATATATGGCATTGGAAGATAGATTGGATGTGTTTCAAAGCTTGCAAGTGCTGTGATGAAGTAGGGACTTAATTAACTTCATTAATAAATAATAATTCTACATCACCACATTAAAGGAGTATTTTACCAAAAACTGAAATTTCACATGCATTCCTAGTCAAGTCATGCCTATAGTGTAGAAAAATAATCTGGTGAATAATTTCAACATCGATACGGCAAACTTTCGCATTTTAAAATGGTGCACAGTTGCGTCAGGTATTAATGCTCTAGTTTGAACAGTCAAGCTAATGGTGGGTGTGTAATAGTAATGATTTAGCTACAGACGATAGCTAGATAATAGCATTTTAGTAATTGCAAATAAGTTTTGCTATAGTGTTTTGCATTGCAGGACAGTCTACGTCACGACGGTCAGGGGATCGTGCCTGATCATGGGTTTTCTGACTGTCCCTGCCCCACCCAAAAATATCATTAAAGGGATCAGTGAGTAAAGCTTAATATCATGAGGTTTTACGGCAATCACATTTGAATGTGTAAGTTGATAACTTAATTTAAGAAGTAGATGAAAATAAAAATACCTTAAATATATATATAGTTAATGAATAAACACTTACCTTTTCTTAACAGCAGAAAAGGATTGAGTTTGTGCTACTTGACATTCTACTGAGCATCTTTCAAAAGCTGAGTTCACCATGCTGAATGCATGGTGAGAGGTAAACCATGACAGCTTGTCAAATATGTAATTAATCAATCATTTACAATGAACGTTTAAATTTTGTGTTGTTTCAAAATCAAACAATATTCATTACCTCACGATCAAACTTTAACAGTCTTTCCCCCTCGATGGCGTAGCGGTCTGAGCCCGTTTCAAGTTTCATGTCAGCAGATCGGTTTCCCGAACTCCATCACATGTTCTTGTTTGTCCAAATGATCACCACCAATCATCTCAAGCAGTTTACAATTTGTTTTGTTAGTTATGTATGAAAAACGTCTAGTTTGAGTATTGTGCTCATCGTCGTGTGTATGTCATTTTCCAGTTTGAATTACTACGTTTTGCCCATTGTAGCAGTGTTCCTTTTGTCAGAGTGTTTACAGTATTAAACAGTTTATTTTCAAAAAGATCTCCTTTGCATGTCTCTACTTACGCCCACATCTCACAGAAAAACTACTTAGAACCTAATGATCAGCAATGAAATATAAAAACAAGTACCGGTACTGTAGAAACCAAGAAACAACATCTGATCACTTTGTATTGTACCATAAATACACAATATTGTCTAACAAAGAAGTCACACAAATGTACCTACTCTAACAATGCAAATGTAATCAGGTGGAAGGTTTTCGTACTGGCATGGGTTTGTGAATCATAAGTCAATGGCCTAGTTTATTCCTATAGAACACGCTTTCCACTGGAGAAATGGGTTTGGACTCTACGGGTTGGTCTCTATTGGTATGTACCCTGGAGATAAGGCATCCACATCGGTCTCTCTCTCTCTAGAGAGAGAGAGAGAGAGAGAGAGAGAGAGAGAGAGAGAGAGAGAGAGAGAGAGAGAGAGAGAGAGAGAGAGAGAGAGAGAGAGAGAGAGAGAGAGAGAGAGAGAGAGAGAGAGAGAGAGAGAGAGAGAGAGAGAGAGGGAGAGAGAGAGA
>JACXGM010027172.1:0-14592 GCA_016801145.1 Umbra pygmaea | reverse complement strand
ATGTAGGTTTAATGCAGGTTTGAATGGCATGTCAGGACGTTGAAAAAATAATTTGCAATGATCGGATATTGACTATAGGGTAAATTCAAGGTGATATAGGCTATGTAATTATTTAGGTTATGTAAATATAACATTTTAGAAAACAATTCCAATTTTGTTAAAATACGCATATTATTATTAGAATGTGAATTATACCGGGTCAGACAGCTGCAGGCGAGATGCTATCGCATTTCAATTGTCTGTAGACTGGCTAACAGTAGCTCTAGAGAAAATGGGAGTATGATCTTCTTGGCCTGGGATTAATACATATTAATTCAAATGTACAAAATTGTTTTAGCACATGAGATTTTTGCATTTGTTGAAAAAAGTTAAGCTGCGAGGCCTTCATCTGCATATTCATTTGGGGAGGAGGCAAGGCGGGATCAGTTGCTCGTTCACGTGTGGTCAATCTCACGTTGATTGTGATTTATAAAGGAAAGGTGCGCAGGACCTGGCGTACGACCGGTTTTATACATGTGAATTTTTCTGTGCGTATGTACTTTTCCAGTTTTGGCCGTAAGCCATCTTCTGGTATGTAAGCTGCGCAATCTTTTAAACATGAGGCCCCTGGTATCTGTTGCCCAGCTGAAGTTTTTCTTTGGTGGTTGGTGAGCAATGTTTTTTAAAATGTTTTATGTTTTTTCCTCTGTACGGCCATCCATGCCTCTGAGCATGTCGGGGTAGAAGAAAACATACGCTTGGGGATGGCACATTCGTGATCCTGCTGAGTCAGCACCTCAGCGTGGGTGTTGCAGCCATTCCATGGGATTGTAGTGTCTGAAACTGCCACCTGAGATGACAGTATCAGGAACAAGTCCAAATATTGTTCATCATCCTTGATTTACTGAAAAGTGGAACTCCTGCTTTTTAGTTCAGCCACTCTTATTGTTAGGCGACAGCACTCTGCACATTCAGTACAGCTGGAGTCCATGTTGGTTTGTTCTAATTCAAAAAATTAGTTTCCCAAAATAGTTCCAGAAGGATTGTCAGGTAGATGAATAGAGAATGGGAGTGAAAATGCAGAGAAAAAGTCAAAAGAGTAGTCTAAAACTGTATAAAAAAGAAAAAGCAGAACAGAGCAGATTGCAAAGCACAGCGGAGCAAAGCAAGGACTAATCCTTCTCCTAGGGAGTCTAAACAGAGTTCTCAGAGTCCCACTGATTGTGTCAATGGAAGATGTAAAGACTGATATTAAGGGAGGTACAGTGATTGAAGCCACACGGCTTAAAAGTAAACGAGATGGAGCACTTAAGGAGACACTCTCAGTGGTAGTACAATTTGAGTGTACACTCCCTAGTTCAGTGCAAATGGGATACATGATTTATAATGTTTCTTGTGTTGTAGGTCATGTTTGTATATGTTATAGGGTCTGTTCTTGTGTTATGTTGTGTTGTTCTTGTTTAGTATGTTAGATTTCATTGTAGTCATGTATTCTTGTCTATTTGTTCTTGTCCAGTTCCTCCTTGTTTGAATAAATCTATGTTTAGAGAAGACGCGCCTGTCTCCTGTTCATTGGAACCGTGACAGATATAAGTGATGTCAAGGCAGACCAGATACATGAACTGTTGACAGTAACTGAAAATGGAGGAAACATGCAAGCTGAGGGTTAGAATACAAATTATGGTAATTCACATTCTACAGTGGAACGCCAGAAGCCACATAGCTAATGGTCAAGAATTTAAAAAGTATATTTATTAATTGGATGAAGTTCCAGGTGTAGTATGTATACAAGAAACTTGGTGAAGATCTCATCTTGATTTTGTTATATACCAGGGTTCAGTTCAGTGAGGTATGATGCGACTAACAATCAAAATGGTGGAGGGTGTGCTACATTTCCTAAGGATGGATTGGCATATAGGGAACTCTTGCCCCGAGGAGTTAAGATGATACATTTCATAATCCATGCAAAAATGTAATTTTTGTCAGATTAAATGAAATGGCAGGGACTGTATGCAGTAAAGAACTATGGTGTGGAGATTTTAATGCTCATAATACCCTTTGGGAGAGCAATTGTACAGATAGAAATGGGGGCATGGTTGAAGAGATGATAAAAGAAAGATCATTGGTCTGCCTGAACACTGGACAGGGTACTAGAATAGATGTGAATAGGGGCAAGACATCATGCCTAGATATTACATTGGTATCGGACAGTTTAGTGAATGCATGTGAATGGCTTGTGAAGAATGACTCTACCTTAGGTAGTGACCACTACCTAGTTCTCACTGTAGTCAATGCAAACATTTGTATCCAAGAAGGGTTTAAGATTACTAGATGGTGCTTTGAGAAAGCAAAATGTGGAAAACGTAGGACATGTTGTGAGGAGCCAGTCAATCAGATTACATTAGGAAGCACAGAAGAATGTACAACGGAATTTACGGGACACATTTCAAATGCAGCAGATTTGTGTATTCCAAAAATAACTTCAGGTCCCATATCACGCTGCGGCTGTGGATAGGTAGCTAAATTTATTACATTTTTTAATTTGAACTTTTATTTAATTTAACCAGGTATGTTGACTGAGAACAATTTCTTATTTACAGCAACAACCTGGGAGCAATTAGGTTAAAGTGTCTTACCCAAGGATACAATGACATTTGGCTCAGTCAGGAATCAAACTGGCAACCTTAACTACAAGTCTGACTCCCTAACCAGTGAGCCATCTGCACCCCATATCTTGTAATTGTATGCTCTTTAATTGGAATGAAATGTTATTACACTGTAAAAAGAGAATAGTTGAACCAACTTAAATAATTACTTCATTTGGTAACACCCAATTGAATTAAGTTGTTTTGAAGAAAGTTAACAAGTTGTCGATAATCCAACTTGTTAACTTTATTTGAACAAACTTAATTCAATTGGGTGTTACCAATTGAAGCAAAGTATTTAAGTTGGTCCTTTTTACAGTGTACTTTAAACCGAGCTCTGATTGCGACATTCCAAGTTATTCCTAAGTATATCTCCAGTGGAGATATCGGGAATTAACTGTATCCTATTATCTGCCTGCCCATAGTTTTCTGCTCTTATCACACACCTCGGCAAGGTATGTGCTCTCCGACTACATCGCTGCCAACAATTAGTTTCCCTGGTCGTGGGAGTGCTTCTTAGCTGTCTATGCGCACACACACACACACACACACGTCTGCGGCGGGCCTCATCAGAAGGGTCAGTTGAAAACCAGTGGCACACAGACAACCGCAGTGTGTGTGTAAGGTGGTGCTGCTCATACCGCATTACTAATCAGTGCATTTAGCTGCCAATAAATGGTCTATTCCCAATGCTGGGTTGTGCTAGACCACAAAAAAAAACCACAATGCTCCCAATGGGTTTGTCTTTTCACCATTTTAATGCAGGAGTTTGCAAATATAATCCCTCCTTGTTTTTTTCATTATTAAATTACTGTAATTGTATTATTATACGACATTGTGTTTTTAAATTGTCATCTGGAAGCTGCGCCCTTAAACCATAAATATTTTTTACGGAAATTCTAATGGTGCAAATGTTCGGTAGATGCAACTACATTCATAGTGTAGTACAGTTGTGAGTTCTAATCCCTGTAAAGGCATATTGTATACTATTTTTTGCTCAGTCTGTTTAGAGGACACATTCAAATTGTATAATGTAATTGTAATCATCACAGATAAACTTATACTTTCTTGTATGTAACCAAATTATTTAACTACAGTTTATATATATATATATATGTCATTGTATAATAGTTAAAATCAATCTGTTAAACCTGAATGACATTCCATTTAAATGTGAGTTCTTCCCCCTCCCCAGCCAGAGCAGCTCTAAGCCTGTGAAGAAAATATCCAAAAATGTAGACAGAATAAAACAAACAAACATTGTGTAAAATGCAATCGTTGGAGGAAACCCTTATGACGGTAGCTTGCCTGCCGAAACGTTGATTTCATTGAACTGCCCTTGCATCAGAGCATAGAGTGTATGGTTGTTCTTTTCCTTACTATTTTAACAACCAATCTTTCACATCATGTTTTAATTCATCTTTTGCATGTTTGTGTTCTGCGTGTGTGCTGTTGACTAAAAACTGAGCTACAGTATGTGTCGGGTGGAAAATAGTGACATGCGTCTGGTTTGGAAGTGCAATGCCCTGGGTGTTTTTGGCGAAAAATAGTGTGTGGGAATGAGAATAATGTAACATTTTTGCAGCCTTATTTTACCGCATATCTTAAACATGTTTAGGGGAAAGCAAGTATAGCCTGAAGCCTGATCGGACATCTAGTTTTCAAGTCTCATGAGAAAGACAAATTGTAGGCTACAAACATCACACATAGTCCCATTTGGCTTATTTATTTTTGGCAAGGTGACAAACACTGATCTGCAAATCTCTGTGCGTGCTCTCTCCCATAATGCATGCAAAATGTTCAAATGTGGATGCAGACCTATTACCTTATATATAATAGTGGGCCTAGGAGCGCCATCTGGTAGGCCGTGTAGGCAGTGGTAGACAACTCACAAGTAAATCTCCAAATGTGGATGCAGACCTATTTCTTAGATATAATAGTGGGCCTAGGAGCGCCATCTGGTAGGCCGTGTAGGCAGTGGTAGACAACTCACAAGTAAATGTTCAAATGTGGATGCAGACCTATTGCTTATATATAATAGTGGGCCTAGGAGCGCCATTTGGTAGGCCGTGTAGGCAGTTGTAGACAACTTACAAGTAAAATGTTCAAATGTGGATGCAGACCTATTTCTTATATATAATAGTGGGCCTAGGAGCGCCATCTGGTAGGCCGTGTAGGCAGTGGTAGACAACTCACAAGTAAATGTTCAAATGTGGATGCAGACCTATTTCTTATATATAATAGTGGGCCTAGGAGCGCCATCTGGTATGCCGTGTAGGCACTGGTAGACAACTCACAAGTAAATTTAAATGTGTTATTTAATTGTTCTTATGAATTTATTTGATTAAAAACACTCAAGTCAAGATGCATTATGTAAAAGCTAATTTGTTTAAATGTTGCAACACCAACCACATCACAACCAGTGACGGTGCTACACTGGGGCTTTAGGGGCCATAACCCTCTTAGACTAAATCAATAGCCTAGGTTTAGCCCCTCTAGTCTTGCGTAGCTAGACTATATCAATGTTATATTGTTAATATGTAACACCTCTCGTTCTTGTGGCATTGAACAATAAAAAAAAGGTCTGAACTCAATCACAGTGTGAAGTATGCACAGTTCTGATTATGCATATTGTGTTGTTAATTCTATGCGCATGGTGCTGTCCAGTGCACTGTTTTACACATCACTCACACTGCCATTGTCTACGTCATGAGTGCAGTTTCCTGCATTAGGCTGCTTTTAATCCATTATATAATCAATAAAAATGTGATGTGCTGTTCATTTTGATAATTTATTTAATTGTGAAGTATGAATACATATGTATTGTGTTGTCAATGCTGAGCGCTTGGAGCTGTCCAGTTCTGAAGTCTTTGTATGTAAAAGGTTTTTGGCATTGAAGAAAAGTCGTTGGTAGCATTAATGTAGAAAAATAGTGCCTATTTTGACTGAAATCCTGCTAGTCAACTAACTAACCAGTTGGCCAATTTTAGTTGTTTGGCGTCACGCCCAACATGCAGAATAATTTTGGGTGGGGGTGGTGGGTTTTGTCAAGATTTTGTCCATCCACAAGAGGCCACCTGGGGCCTAGAGGTTACAGGGGTCAGATTTAGGGTTATCGCTTCTCTGCCTTCTGGCTAAGATCTGATCTCTCTCCTTGCTATCCCCCTCCATCTTATTTTTTCTGACTTCTGACAGACTCGGGAGCTGTGCCAGTAACAGTGGCTTGACCGCAGCTGGTGCAGTTTCCTAAAGTCTATGGACAATCCCATAACGAGATGGACTGGGGAAGAAAGACAGGTAACAGTGGCTTGACCGCAGCCTGCCCAGACTCCCCAGTTCACGGAAAGCCCCGAGATCTGGAGACGGAAGACTGGCCACAGCCTGCCCGACCCGGGGAAAAGACATCAGCACCAAGGACCAGGGACAGCCACCATCCACCCGGAACAAACCCCTACACCAGAAGAGACTGGAGGGAAGACCCTCGGGCCCTCCCAGACCAGGACCAGAACCTGACCAGGAGGTCAGTCTTCCCCATCTGAGGACAGCGGGAGTCCTGAGAAGCCTAAAAACTTCCTACCAAAGGAAAGTACATATTTTCACTCACACTCCGTCTCCCACATCAAACAGTCTCCTGACTCTCTCCCTCCCCACGCAGCAGAATACGGGGGCACAACGTGGTCCATATGACACTAAAGACACCGGGGGGAACAACCCCAGCACCACTACCACAGATTCATTTTAGCAGAACCATCTTATAGCAGGATTTGGGTTTCACCCCAGGGGAAATTAATTGTCTTTTTAAATTGCCGGGCACGGGGAACACATTTGAAGTTTTAAACACACTCACTAACTTCTATGACTGTGGCAAAGCACTAGGGATTGGAAATACAGGGCACTATTGGATAATTACATCATAGAAGAAATAACGGACATGGACAGAAGAACAGTAACAATCATATTCTACAACGAAACAGTAAATGATCAGGACAATCACACTTGGTTAGCACGTCACGCTGAGGTAGAATCAGGAGCACAGTGGAACCGGGATGAAGACGGGGTGTGGACGGGGGCTAGACGGTGGGAGGTGAGGTTGAGAAGAGGCAGGTGTTTTACAACGGACTTCCTAAACTGTGCACAAACTGCAGCCTTTCAGACCATCTGGCCGCAGACTGCACAGTTATCCAATTTCAAGATATGCAAGGGGGAGCACAACACAAGGGACTGCACAAAGACTGCCCAACATCGTATGCCAACAAGGCTCGCCCCCAAAGAGAAGCTCCTCCGGACCCCAGAGGAAGAGCACCACCGGAGGAACCAGCACCAGGACCAGTACCAACAGCAACACCGGAATCGGCACCAGAACCAACCGTAGCACCAGAAACAACACAAGCACCAGCACCAACACAGGCACCAGCACCAGCAGCAGCACCAGTAACAGCACCAGTACCAGCACAAGCATCAGCAGTAGCACCAGGACGAGCACCAGAACCAGCACCGAGACCAGCAACACCACCACAGCCACCCCATATACCAGGACAAGCAGCAGGACAAGCACCAGCAGAAGAACCATCACAAAGGTCAGATACAGTACCAGACCCACCCACAGACTCTGAACAAACATGGGCAATGGAACTATCACACACCCCAGAAGCAACAGCAAAAGTCACTTGTACACTTGACCACGAATCACCCCTGCATGACCTAGTCAGCCTGGGCTCCCTGGTTTCCCCCCTGTCCATATGCCCGACAGCAGACTCAGACCCCATAGACCAGGTTTAAGACCCATTATCAGAACTACAAACAATAAAAGATGAGGAAGAGGATTTAGCCATATCACCAGCTACAGACCAACACAAGAAAAGGAAAATAAAAGAAAACAACAATAAACCAAAAAATAAACCAAAATGCATCCCCCCCACATCAGAACCCCACTTCCACCCACAATCACTGGCACACCCCATATCCCAGTCAGCATCGCGCCCACATATAGGAGAAAAATGAGATGTCATGAAGGGACCCTAATGGACCAAGAAGAATATGAACATTGTAAGGCCCAGGAAAGAGAATATTTAAAGTAATGTAGTAGGTATGAATGGGGTGAGGGCATGTAAATATGGGTGTTTTTAACAGTAATTAAGTAAAAATGATACAAAAAAATGCACAAAATATTAATATGATTGAAATGTAAGTGTTCAAGTAAATGTGAAAATATTTTTCTCAAAAGAAAAATCTGTTTTCAGACAACTGTCATCTCAAGAAGCGTGGGAGTGTGGTGGCTTTTCTCCTTGCAGGGATGGCTGGCCGACATACAATGGGAGCGTGTTATTGCGATGACCTGGCTAATTCGATAAGGTTCCAATGGAAAGATGTGGACGATGGAAAACCTTGGACGAGGGATTCGTTTGGATGAAATGTTCTGCTGGGAGCCTTGCAGTTGGAAGTTAAGGATGTGAAGTGTCTGCAGGGAGTTCGGGCAAGTTTTTGACATCACCTTTCACACTGTTGGAGTGTATGAGCGGGTTTGGAAGAAGGTGTCTGAGGACAAGTTGGTTGCACCTTTTTCAAATTTTGTAATCAGTAGCTTGGCGAAGAGGAACTTGCGGGTTATTACCCTTTTGTTGCTGATGTGGCTGTGTGGGATTTCCTATCACAGTATGGCACTGTCAAGTTTGGGCCTCGATATCTTAAGGACAGCCTGGGATTCTGGAATGGAAGGCGGCAGTTTCAGGTGCTATTGAAGGAAGACCTGTCAAGTCCAGATGGGCTGTCTCACCCTTCCGCTCTTTTTTCCCTGGGTGCGGATAGGGGGATTTTTTTTATGTCCAGCAGCCTGTGTTTTACAAGCGGTGCATGCGATCTGGCATTAACCCTTCGGAGTGTGAGGTAACGTGCAGGAATTGTGGGTCCTCGGAACATGAGTCCAGGCTTTGTGCTGTTCCCAAGGCTTTTCATGGGTGTGGTGCTCCTGGACACCTGCTGCGTGAGTGCCCTGCTCATCCGTGGTCATATGCGACAGCTAATCCTGGGAGTGTGGGAAAGGGTTGTGCTTGTGGAGGGAAATGCTGGGCGCCCTTCCCCCGATGTTTCCTAATGTGGTGGCTTTGGATGAGGTGCCAACCATGGTGGTGCCAACCGTGATGGACACTTTGGAGGTGGAGCGACCGACGTCTGCCGCGGTGGGCTTTATTTTTGCCCAGGGTGCTGCTGCTGTGGAGACGCTGAGGGGGATGGTTGAGACTGTGGCTGCTAGCCCCTCTGCATTTGTCACGGTGGAGGGGAGGCCTACGGAGAAGAGGAGGCGGTCGGTGGGTTGACCTATTCCCCCTCTGATGGTTGGGTGGGCTCTGTTACTCCAGGTGGCTCTGGGGGGGTGTTTGATGGGGTGGGCGGGGCTCGTGTTATGGTCTGATGAGGGGAGTGTGTTGGGGTGGTTACTCCTGGTTTCTCCCTCACTCAGTTGGACTTTGGAGTTACTGGGGTGGTGGGTATGGAAATTGGGAATGGGGGGCTTTCCTTGGGGGGTGAGGGGGTTGTGGGGTTGGTGGGGGGGTTCCACTGTAGGGGGGGCTCTGGTGGATGGGTCGGGGAATTGTGGGTAATGGTGTGGTGTTTTTGTATCTTTGAATGGGGTTCATGGATGTGATGACCCGATGAAAAGGCAGGCAGTTTTTTGGGGGGGTGCATTTTACAATTTGTTTTCAACAGGAGGTTCATTTGAGGGATGGGGGGGATGTTGTGCATTTTCAGAGGGAGTGGGTTTGAGGGGACTCCTTGTGGAGTGTGGGGGGGAGTGCATTCCTCTCGGTTTAGGATTTTGTTTGGGGATAGGGGGATGAGGGGGGTTGACAGTTTTGTGGGTATGTAGGGTAGGGTCTTGGGGACGGATGTGGAATTTGCGGGCTCTCGTTTGAGGGTGGTGGGGGTGTAAGGCCCACATCTGGGGCCTGACAGGAGGGAGTTGGTGGCCAGTCTGGTGCCCTTGTGTGCTACGAACAGGCACTTGGTTAATGAGGGGGATTTTAATTTGGAGGTGGGGGCTGGGGGTAGGGTTACTGAGGTTGAGCTGGCTAGGTTGTTTAATGGTTTTGGTGAATGGGGGTTTGGCCGTCTCTCCTGCGTTGGATGGGCCTACTTGGCATAACTCCAGGGGTGTTGCCAGGCGTTTGGATTATTTGTTTTTGCCTAGGACCTTAGCCCCCTTGTCCGGTAGGCTGCTTCCTATGTTTTTCCACGTGCCCCCTCAGATTTTTGAGCCAAGTGGATTTTCTTGTAAATATCTGTATTTGTGGGCACATGTTTGCGTGTGTTGTGCACACTGTGCCCCTTTAAAAATAGAGGTGCATGACGCTTCTGGGTGAGGGCTCTGACAGTGGATTTTGGACAGGTTTACTGGAAGTTAAATGCAACGGTGCTGGAGGAACTTCAGTTTTTGGAGGGGTTTGAGTCCTTTTTTGCAGGTCTTGTGGGTTTAAGGGGCTTGTGCGGGGGGGTGTTTGAGTGGTGGGACCTTGCTAAGGTGCGTATTAGGGATTTTGTGGTTTCTTATAGTAGGAAGAAGGCTAGGGAGGAGAGGAGGTCGGTGTCTCTCCTCCAGCGATTGCTGGACCTGGAGTGTGGGGCGGGGAATGTGGGGGTTCTGGTGGATTGGGGCCGGGTGGCTGTGCTGAAGACTAGGTTGCGTGTGGTACATGAGGGCAAGGCTCGTGGTTTCCTGCGACTCTGGACTTTTTGGAGACTAATGAGACGTGTTCGACTACCTTCTTTGGCTTCAATAGGGCCAAACAGTGGAAGCAGCTGTTTTAATGGGGGTGCGGGCCAAGGAAGGGGTGGTGGTTAGGGCCTGAGGAGGAGATGGTTAGGGGTGCGTCTGATCATTTCTGCTCTTTCTTTCTGGAGCGGGAGGTGGATGTGGCGATGGGGGATGAGTTTTTGGCCCACCTGGTGAGTAGGGTTCCGGTGGAGGTGGCTATGGAGAGAGGTGACAAGTGCTTTGGAGAGGATGGGTAAGGTGCCTGGCATTGATGGTCTGCCGGCTGAGTTCTGTCTAATTTCGGGGTATGTTCGGGCCGGTGGTCCTGGACGGCGGTCTTGGAGGGTGGGATTCTGTGCCCGTCCATGTCAGTTGGTATGCTGTCCATTCTGTTTAATAAGGGTGATCTGGCGCCCTCTTACCATGTTATGTGTGGATTATAAACTGCTGGCTAAGGTCTTGGCTGAGGCTAGCTTTGCCTTTTGTAATCCATGAGGACCAGACCTGTGGGGTGGAATGGCGCTCGGTTCGGTGGAACCTGCAGCTTGTTCGGGATGCTGTGGCTTGGGTGGAGGATAGGTGTTTGCCTTTGATGGTGGCAGCTCTTGACCAGGCTAAGGCATTTGATACAGTGATTAGGTATTTTCTTTTACAGGTGATGGGGCGTCTTGGTTTCAGTGAGAGTTATGTGGGATGGTTGAGGGGGTTGTATGAGGGGGGCGGTTGTCGGGTTAGTGTTAATAACCACTTGGGGGATGTGTCACCTGAGGATTTGGCCTCAGGTGAGGCAGGGTTGCCTATTGTCGGTGCTTTTGTTTATTCTTTACTTAGAACTCCTGGCTGCGTCCAATAGGGCTGACACAGGGATGGAGAGGTTGTTGGTTCAGGGCAGTGGTGGGCTGTGGGTGAAATTGACCCAGTATACTGACGACACCACGTTGTTGTTGTGTAAGGATGCGTGTTTGCTCAGGGCGCTGGCTGTGTTTGGAGATTTTTCACGGGCTTTGGGGGCGGTGTTGAACCTCTAGACGTCTACTGTGAAATATTTCGGTGTGTGGAGGAATAGATCTGATGTTCTGGGCGGGTCGTCACTTTGTCGGGGGCCTCTACGAGTGTTGGGGGTCTTCTTTGAGTCCTCTGCAGCAGCAACTCTGAATTGGACTCGGTGTTGTCAGCTATGCAGGCTAAGATGTGTTTGTGGAAGGGTAGGTCTTTGTCGTACGTGGGGAAGGTTTTGGTTTTGAAGGTGGATGCCTTGCCTGCTCTGCTGTATTCAGCGTATGTTTACCTTTTGCCGGCTAGCATGTGGAGGACTGTGATGAGGTTGGTTTTTCAATTTGTGTGGGGGGGTAGGTATGAGTGGGTGGCGAGACTGAGGATGGTTGCTTCGGTGGGTGTGGGGGGGCATGATGTGCCTCATTTGCCGCTCCATTTGGATTCTTTGTGTCATTTTTGTTGGAGATTTCACATCCGGTGTTGCATCCTTCAGGTTATTTGCTTTGTTTGTTTTTTCCTATCAGGCCAGGGGTGTGAGGGAGTGGTCGAAAGTGGGACAGTTGCCCTGGCACTTTCACCATGCCTCAAAGTGGATGCGGTTGCATTCCAGGGTGGATTTCTCCCAGGTGGTGTTGGATCACCGTTGGTTGTATGAGGTGGTTAAACAGGGTGTTGGTGCTGGGCCAGTGTTGGGGGTGCCTGCTGAGGTCTGGGTTAGGGTACAGGACAAGGGCATTGGAAATTAGCTCAGGGACCTGCATTGGCTCTGCCTTCATCGGGCAATGCCGGCGAGGGAGTTGATGTGGTGGCATGGGTTGGGGGGGTCCCCCCTGTGTCCAAGAGTGGGATGTCAGGAAGATGAGTCGGTGAGCAGTGTTGTGGAACGTTACTTTACAGAACCTGGGAGCAATTAGGGTTAACTGTCTTGCTCAAAAACCGAATGATAGAGGTAGGGATGAGCTGATACCACTTTTTATGGAATGAGTACATGTACAAAGTATTTCATTTTGGGTACTTGCCGATACGAGTACCGATACAAGTACTTTTAAGAACTATGCCAAACGTCACATTTATCAAGCTAAAATCTGCTATTTCTTAGATGTTGATCTAAGTTGATTAAAATATAGAAAAGTAAATATTCCTACATATCCAGAAGAACATCATTTACATTGCAGGTCAAGAATGTGCAGCTAATATGTATTACAGATGTTAATGGTTTACATCTCCTTCCCTAATTAGCTAAAGTAAGGGAAACAAGTTTGTAAACGCGTACGCAATAGCCAGTTGTGTTAGAATTTGCCCTAAGCATTGCAGACTTTTTGTGTAAGATTCTGTCTGTTTGAAGTGACTTTCTCCAAAACAGGGATAATGACCTAATCATATATTATTCTGGTATTTGATTGTTTTATTATAAATTGGTACACAATTATAGCTGTACCATCTCTGTAATCTATTGAACAAAATAAATAGGCTATATCGTATTTCCCTTAATTATATTTCTTGACGTTAGTATGTCAGAACTCAGAAATACCACTATTTTGTTCACCCAGAAGTGTTGCAAGTTACCGACATTTGTCTCCTTCCTGAAGGTAGCTTTTATAGGCAAGGGGCATTCCTCATGCCGTTTTCTACAGTTACAGTATGCACCGAATAGCCTAATAACTTGCATCCTTTGTTCATTCCTGTACTTAAATGTGCGCATTTCCTTGAGGATTAAAATATGTTGTTTACCTATAATTATACAAATATTAGGCTACATGAAAATAGCAATGAGAAAAACGATTTCGTACAAAGTGCAGCCCTTATGGCTGCAATGACCCTGAGTGCGGTAGGTGCACGTGCCAATCAGAGGAGAGGTGGCCCACCACAAGTTGAGAGCACAAGTTGCCCACCACAATTTTAGGTCCCTGCCGGCAATGGACTGACGGGAGAGGGAGGCCACAGCTGGAGGACAGGGTCTCGAGTGTCTGGTTCGGAGGAGCAGGATGAGGAAGTGACAGGGGCCTCACCCCCGTTCCTGCACAAGACGAACACTGTTTTATTTCATGTTTTTAAATGTTTTGAGGCTTTTAACACATGTATTTCTGGATTTTAAAAGGTACACACTTTTTAGAAAGCATTCATGGGGATTTTACATTTTAGAAGTATTAAATTGGGTTTTAAATGTATTTTATTCTGTTTTAACATCAGGGATGTTAACCAAATTAATGTAAATTTTTGCCAACGTTTTTAAATGAATAGCTTGTGTGTATTTTAATGAAAGCCAATGCATATGATGACACTGTAATGTTTTATGTGCCAATAAAGCTTTTCTCAAAAGAAAATGTCCGTTCTTGTCAGTTTAACATCCGATACGTTCCTCATTGGGGAACTATACAGGTTCTTCTCTTTATTGTGATAAAGTTCATTATTTTCCATAATGTAATGATAAAAATGTAACTTTCATATATTTTAGATTCAATGCACACCAACTGAAATATTTCAGGTCATTTATTGTTTTAATACTGATGATTTTGGCATACAGCTCATGAAAACCCCAAATTCCTATCTCAAAGAATTAGCATATCATGAAAAGGGTCTCTAAACGAGCTATTAACCTAATCATCTGAATCAACTAATTAACTCTAAACACCTGCAAAAGAAATGTCTGAACAAATAGGCTGTTCCCAGAGTGCTGTATCAAGCCACCTCAGTGGGAAGTCTGTGGGAAGGAAAAAGTGTGGCAAAAAACGCTGCACAATGACAAGAGGTGACCGGACCCTGAGGAAGATTGTGGAGAAGGACCAATTGGACCTTGGATGACCTGCGGAAGCAGTGGACTGAGTCTGGAGTACAAACATCCAGAGCCACCGTGCACAGGCGTGTGCAGGAAATGGGTAACAGGTGCCGCATTCCCCAGGTCAAGCCACTATTGAACCAGAAACAGCGACAGAAGCGCCTGACCTGGGCTACAGAGAAGCAGCACAACAACAAATTTTGCATGTCATTCGGAAATCAAGGTGCCAGAGTCTGGAGGAAGACTAGGGAGAAGGAAATGCCAAAATGCCTGAAGTCCAGTGTCAAGTATCCACAGTCAGTGATGGTCTGGGGTGCCATGTCAGCTGCTGGTGTTGGTCCACTGTGTTTTATCAAGGGCAGGGTCAATGCAGCTAGCTATCAGGAGATTTTGGAGCATTTCATGCTTCCATCTGCTGAAAAGCTTCATGGAGATGAAGATTTCAT
>JACXGM010027171.1:0-14594 GCA_016801145.1 Umbra pygmaea | reverse complement strand
ATGGTTGGACTATTTCCTCACAGATTTTTATGCTTACAGATAGTATTGGTTTGGAAAATGAAAGATGATTAAACACATTTCATAATATCACATAAAGTTTTATATTACAGTCCAAAAATATCAAGAAAACTTTCAAACAAAAAAAGCAAAGCATTCTGGGAAATGGTGATGATTCCCTTGTGAATGATAAAATACCAGTCTCACAATTAACTCTTTCACAAACACTGGGGTTTTGTTTTAACATTACTTTTGTGTTTACTTAACATTCACGCCTGAATTAAACTTTATAATTAACAGTGAAAAACTAAATTGACTCCTTGGTTTAGAGTAGCGATATTCATTCCTGCTCCCGCGAGCCGCCATTACGTAAGTTTTCCGTCTAACTTCAGTTGCGACTAACCTGAGTTAGCATTTCATCTTAATAATGATTAATGTCACCTGTGCTAAATTTGGTTTGGAACAAAAACCTATGGAATTGCGGCTCACAGGAACATGGAATGCGTATCGCTGCTCTAGTTTGCTTCTATTTAGACCTTTCAACAACTGTAAGAAATAGTGAACTCATATTGTACTTTTGACAGTTACCTCCAAAATACATATTCAAGTAATTTGCTTCTGCCTATTGATTATATGTCCACAATACAATGCAATACACCGTAGTAATTAAAATATGACACTGTTGAAATTACAGTAAGTTACTGATGAAACTACAGAAATTACAAATAGTTAATTCAATTAACAGTAGTCTACTGTATTTAGTAATTACAGTAGGAAACTTTTGGAATTACAGTAGTTTACTAAAAATTACAACAATTGCTAAAAGTTTTTACTTTTTACAGTAGTCTACTGTATGTATTACTTACAGTATGATACTGTGGAAATTACAGTAAGTTACTGACGAAATTACAAAATTTGCTAACAGTGTATTTATTTATTTTTCAATTTAAAGATATACAGTCTTTACAGCGTGTGTAGGCTGGTCACTTGAAATATAAAGTAGTTCAGTTGTTATGGCTCAAATTCCACAAATAGTACCTTTAAAAACATTTACATACTCTACATAATGTCAGAAAGAAGAATGCATCAAAGCATATTGAAAAAAGCAAACATTGTCTCCCACTGACAACAATGCAGTATGCTCTTTCACAAATTATCTCTCAGTCACTCACTGGAGTTTTCAAATTTAACAATTACTTTCTGTGATTCAGATCTGTTGCAGATCCAAATCTCCTGGTTATTCCAGTATTCATGAGGTACTGATTACATCCCTAATGGCATTCGTTTACCAATATAGTGCATTCATTTAGACCAGGGATTACTGGTCTTTGGTTAAAAGTAGTGCACTGTGTAGGTAACATGGTGCCGTTTGGAATACAGCCTTTGGAATATATTTTGCTTTCTGCTACCATAAGAAAACCCTCCAGCAACCCAACAAAGAACACCATCCGTGCAAATTTAAAAGGTATAAATAATATCCAGGTGGCCTAGGGTTGTCTACACTACAGCCTTCAGTCCTCTTTATCATTACCCACTTTCTTAACTTATTAATCAAAAGTAATATTGAAAATCAAGTTCAAGTTTCTTTGATTGTCACATATACAGAAGACGCAGATATAATTGCATGTACAGTGAAATTCGTATGACACGATCATTCCCAAATTATTTAAAAGTGCAGCGGTGAATGACATACGCAGCAGGAACATGAAATGCTTTGAGTTTACTGATCACAAAAACTATGATATGGAGAATGAGATAGATCCAGAGAATCACTTCTATACAAACAATTGCCACTGCGAGTATTATACGAACAAACAATTCATATTTAGTGTAGGAATGAACAATGCTTTATCAATAATACACTTTAACAGTTGAAGCTTGTATACTAACTTTGAAGAAATTAAGGACTACTTAAGACAGCTTCCCAACTTCCATATTATTGCCATATCAGAGACTTGGCTAAATGTGAACAGAGAATGTGACATCAAACTGGATGGGTATGACTTATTTAATGTGGACAGAACTAACAAAAAAGGTGGTGGTGTAGCCTTATATGTGTGTAGTGGGTTTAATTGTAAATTAGTAAATAATATTTCAACTAAAATAGATAACATTATGGAATGTGTTACAGTGGAAATATTGGATAAAAAATCACAAAAGATCCTGGTAAGCTGTATACACAGTGCTCCAGGACCATGTATTGATACATTTAATAGCAGAAATGTGGAAATGTTTGACATGTCAAATGTAACCTTTGTTTGTGGTGATTTTAACATTGACCTATTGAATGTGCATAAATGACAAAAGCACAGAGACTTTATAGATGCTATGTTTAGTTTAGGTCTTTTTCCAACAATCATAAAACCATTAAGAATCACAGCCAATAGTTCTACATGAATTGACAATATCTTTACAAATGTAGTTGACAGCAGAATAGAAAGTGGCCTCCTTATAAACGATAAAAGTTATCACCTACCTGTCTTTAATACACTGCAACATTATTTTCAGAATATAAATAAAAAGAAAAAAGGAGTATATATTCAAAAACGACTCAAAACAGCAACATCCATAAAAGACTTTAAACAAGAATTAAACATACAGACTTGGAATGAAGTCTACCTATGGATCCAAACGAATCTTATGATAAATTATTGTCTTTTTTTATCCACCTATTTAACAAACATTGTCCTGTGCGTATGCAAAAACAGTCAAAGTATGAAGCCAAACCCTGGATCACTAAAGGACTTCAAAATGCATGTAACAAGAAAAATCTTTTATACAAACATTTAAAAATAAGTTAATAAACATATTAGGGAAAACTAAAAAGGACTATTATAACAATATACTAGAGCAACACAGAAGCAACATTAAAGATACATAAATAGTGTGATTAAAGGAAACACTAAGAAAAGCGAATATCCCAAGTACTTCACAAATCAATCGAAAACCATAACTACGCCAATCGATATTGCAAATTAATTTAATAATTATTTTGTAAATGTAGGAGTCAACCTTGCAAACAATATTGTACAACCAGAATTAACATTAGGTGTGGAGGTTGACACAATTAAATCAAATACAAGCTCAATATTTCTAAAACCAGTAGAAGGAAATGAAATAATAAACACACTAAATACATTTAAAAATAAAAAATCCAAAGATTTTAATGATACAGACATGGACGTTATGACGTTATTAAAGACGTTATGACATCTGTTGTAAGAGCACTGATTTATATTTTCAACCTGTCTCTCCAAATTGGTGTCTTTCCGGACAATATGAAAATAGCTAAAGTCATCCCCATCTACAATAATGGTGATAGCCATTTATTCTGAAATTATAGACCAATTTCTCTCCGTCCACAATTTTCTAAAATGCTAGAAAAACTATTTGAAACAAGATTAGATAGTTTTACAGAAATAGATCTACAGAAATGGCTGTAATAGAGCTGGTTGAAAAACTGTCCTCTGCAATAGAAAATTAAAATTACTCAATTGAAATTTTTAGAGACTTGAAGAAAACATTTGACACCATTGATCATAAAATATTTCTAAAAGAACTTGAAATGTATGGCATCAGGGGCATTGCACAAAGATGGATTAGTGAGTATCTCAGGAATAGATTTCAGTTTGTCCAACTTACTAATGACAGGTCACAGCTGCAGAGGGTCACTTTTGGGGTTCCACAAGGATCAGTCCTTGGACCAAAGCTATTTTTACTATATGTCAATGACATGTGTAATGTGTTTACGCAATTAAATTGTGTTTTATTTGCAGATGATACAACTCTATTTTGTTCAAATCAAAATTTGTGACAAATTCTTCAGTGGAAGCAGAAATGATGACATTTAAAAAATGGTTTGACGTTCATAAATTGTCATTAAACATAAATAAAACAAAATTGATCTTATTTGGTAATAAAAAAACACAACAATCCAGATTAGAATTGAAATGTTTGAACTAGAAATGGTAGGAGAAATTAAATACTTAGGTGTCATTATTGACCACAAGCTCAGTTGGAAATTCCATATTACAAACATAAAGTGAAAAATATCAAATACTCTGGCAATTCTATTTTAAATGAAACACATTCTCGATTCAAAATCCCTAAATATACTGTACCAGTCACTAATAGTGCCATACATGACTTACTGTGTAGAGATCTGGGGAAATACTTATCAAACAACATTAAAACCAATTGTTATTCTGCAAAAACAGGCAATACGAATGATAAAAAAAACAGATTATTATCACCCAACAAACAAACTATTTACAAATTCTAACTTATTAAAATTGATTGACTTAGTTGAATTTAAAATAGCCAAAATAATGTTTAAAATAATATTCGATACATTTCCGGACTGTGTCCAGAACCTGTTCCAGATTAAATAAACTCATTATGAGCTCAGAGGAACACTTATGTTCAGTAAACCACAGATCAGAACCAATGTCAAACAGAGATGTCTGTCGGTTCAGGGGGTTAAACTGTGGAATAGTCTTGATGAAGAATTGAAAACTTCTAAATCTATTGGTAGCTTTAAGAAATTATTAAAAAAGGAAAAGATTACATTATATAAAGCTGAATGAATTTAGCTTATTTTTCATTTAGTCATTCCTTGAGCGTCCTTGAGCTCTGGAAAGGCGCTATATAAATAAAACGTATTATTATTATTATTGTTCCTTATGCAAGCATGATTATGATGATCTTGGTGTTGTATGTAAAATATATGAAATGTAATGCTGTGTGTAAAAATACATGTAATATAAAAAGGATCGGCCAAAAAGCAATAAGCATAATCCGACACCTTTTCTGTCTTTTTTTAATTTTTAATTTTAAATGTAAATTGTTTCTTTCTTTTGAAGCTGACCAAAATAAACTTTAACTAACTAAATATACGCATAATGTTGTTCCGTTTACAAATGTTGCATTAAACTGGGTTAAATATTCAAACAGCACTAGGGGGGTCTGCATGGCATAGTGGGCTAAGTCGCTGCCTTACAATACAAACTATGTCATGATGGTCAGTGGTTTGAGCCTGACTATGGGTTCTCTGACTTTGCCCAGACCTCCAGCACAAGGCAGGGCAAATTGGCATAGCAATGGAGTGGATTTGAGATAGATAAATAGGATTATGTACCTTGCCAAGTCATTCACCAGCAACTCCTTGTGTGCAGGTCGGGTGCATCTAAGTTCCATTGCAGAATGATATTTGGTGAGAGTAATAATCCCGTACATGATCTGACTAAAGTCTTCCCATTTTGGATGAGCAGTGCGAAAAGAATTTGCTGACTCAGCGACATGTGGATGGATGAACCATGTGAGCGCCCTTCACCCGCATCTGTCCGTGGGAGTTGCGGAGCTGTTGTTGTGCCAAGGTTAGTAGGAAAAATTGGACAAGACCAATTGGGAAGGGAGAACTATAGGATTTCACCGTTATTATTGTATCAAACATTTCCAGTTAATGACCAGTTATGGTGATTAGGTTTTATCCTCAGCCACTTATTCCAAACAGACCATACTCAACTCAACTTTAACTTTATTGTCACGTAGTCACAAGTAACCAGTGAAATTGGCCATCAACCTGTCCATACAAACATCACATCGGGTAGACAGAACAGGAAGACAGGGA
This sequence comes from Umbra pygmaea, assembly GCA_016801145.1. Lineage (NCBI taxonomy): Eukaryota > Metazoa > Chordata > Actinopteri > Esociformes > Umbridae > Umbra > Umbra pygmaea. Next base: position 8,968 of record JACXGM010027171.1, on the reverse strand, counting down.
TTAGAAAAACAGTACAGCATTACATGAGGAAAGATGAGGGGGAAAAAAAAGGCAGCCCCATATTATGCCCCTTCAGGGGTACAGTGTGGTAACATGAAAAAAAACACCTCAGCAATTTTTAGCACAGTCAAGTACACTCTGAACAAGACTCGCAACAGGGGTCGTGGGGGCAGGAAAAAGGGCAATGAGGGAAACCAGCCAGATAGGCACCCCATCTCGATTGCGGCCTTCATAGGCGCTATCTAGAGACCCGTCTTATCAGGCTGGGGGGTATGAAGCTGCAAAGGCGGGGGATGGGGGCAAGGGAGGTGTATCTGTATGTGTGTGAGAGTTCCGTGTGTGTGTGTAGGCCTGGAGATTTCTGTGTCTGGCAACAATCCCAAGGTGACAAGTCCGCAGGATGTCGATACGGGGCAGCCTTGGTCTTGTCCCAGGCAGAGTCAAACACCAGGTGTCTGGTGGGGGGGAGGGAACAAAAACAAGAGCACTTCACTGCAACGCTGTCCGGGAGAATATTGTTGTTCCAACCGTGCCCTGTCCAAGGCCATTTGGGTTGGTTGTGGGGGAGCCAAAATAGATAAGATGTGGTGACTTCTTGGGGTAAACAGCCGCATTCCAATCTGCACGTCTGATCCCTCTTGAGTCTCCTACACGATCCACTTTCCTTTGCAAATCTGTGAGCTTCTCCGTGATGTTTGTGGTCTATAGACCCAGTCTGAGTGCAAACGGCTCTGCCCACTGTTTCAATCATGACGGGCAGCCCTGTGGGGCAATGAACAGCTGTCACCGTCTTCTTAAACAGAAGACCTGTTATCATGGTTCCGAATAGGTAGATATCTTCAACGTCCTCCACAGAAAGAGCCGCCAGACACACGACCCGCCACCTCGCCCATGCGTCCATCGTGTAGCCAGCTGCATACGTTCCATCAGGGCAGTCAGGTTCCCCTGAACCCCCACTTCTCGTTGAGAATATGGTGTCAATTGCGCTTAGAGACCAGTTGATCAAATCCATAATTTCCTCAGTTTGGAGAGCAGTTCCCCACGAGAGTCTCTCAACAGGACACAGACAAGACACAGACAAGAAAAGAGCAAGCAGGGAAGATAAGGGAAGGGAGAGGGAGAAAATGTGACCGCCTCCGTTGAGAGCCAAAGAAGAGTTGTACTTGTTATAAAATGAAAAAGAAACAACTTGATGTTCAGCTGTGGTGTTTTTTGTCCATCTGTGTCTATCCTCTGTCTCTCTAGCACTCCAATATCCTCTATATATCTAGAACTCCAATATCCTCAATCTATCTAGAACCCCAATATCCTCCATCTATCTAGAACTCATGCCTGTTTGCTCTTGTCCAAAGTTTTCTTTGTGTAGCACCACATCTCCAGTCTCCCCCTGTCTCAGCCCCAGATGTTATGTGGCAATAGTTTATGTGCCCGTGGTCATTCTGTCCTTTCTCAGTCCCCACTAAAGTGTCATTGATATGTGATGGGGGACAAGAGGTAGTTTATATATTTATTATTGGGGTCAGAGTTTTACCGTTGTAATGTTTTTGATGTCATGTTGATCCTAGGAGGACCCAAACCCTTGGAACATGTGACCTGATGACTCCTTCCTGTCTACATCCTGTACCCACCCTGTTGTGCTGGTGCCCACGTCACTGCTGCTGGTGATCATGGTTCTACCTGGTGACTCCAGCTGTACATCTGCAGAGAGCGTTGCGTTCTCCCTGCCCAAGAACTCCAAATTGTGTGGATGCTACACTAAGATTATGGTCACAGCCCACTCATTCCTATCTTCATATTTGGACAATAATTGAACACTGATTAACAAGGTGATCTTATTTTGATGGGCTATGTACCTTCCAATCCCCCACCTGGTACAGCCAGAAGAGGACTGGCCACCCTCTTGAGTCTGGCCTCTCTCTAGGTTTCTTCCTAGGTCCCACCTACTTTTTTTTCCTAGCCACTGTGCATCACTTGTGTTGCTTGCTCTTGGGGGTTTTAAGCCGGGTATCTTTCAAAGTACTTTGTGACAACTGCTGTTGTTAAAATGGCATTATAAAATAAATTTGATTGATTGACTGAAAATAAATTTGATCGATATCCTAAGCCCAGTTCGGGTGTCTGGAGAGATTCTGTTATCAAGACAAAGATGTATTCAATTATCAGCGTTGAATACAGTTGATGAAATCAATCAATATTCTCTCACCTGATGAAACAGATCACACAACAGCCCCAACACAATTGCAGAACCAATAACAGGATTTGCTCAAAGCAGACAGGATCACATCACCTCCTACATTTTGGGGGGGGGGGGGTTCTAGGTCTGTATGCAACTAACAAAGTTGAAACCCACAGACAAGAGAATAACCTTGAAGCGCTTCAGTCAATCAGGGAAATGACCCGTCACCACATCCCATCTGTTTGCATACCTGTACTCAACATCACTCTTCTGCTGAGTGTTGATGGAATCACACCGTGTGCGTTTATGTGAGTGTGCATGTAATTTCTAATCCATTTTCTATACTTTTCTATTATATCCCAGTTTGAGGGGAAGGTTGCATACCAAACGGTTCCTTATTGAATATATTATTTACCTGTGGGGTTTTAACGAAGCACACTAAAGTAGCAGATGTTTTAAAGAAGAGAATGCCAGCTGGGATGTTATTTAAGCCCTGTCCTCATGGCGTAAATCCTTCCAGTTCTTTTTGATGGAAATGTGCCACTGTCTCTGAGGCCTTGTCTGCCCCCCACCTCTGACTCAAACTGGGACCGATAATCAGTGACCTTCCCTGGGTATCTCATCTGCCTGCGGTCTCTGTCAGTGGAGGCTAAAGCAGCTGCTTGGTTATTCTCTTCAACATACAGTGTCCCAAATAGTTCCCTGTTTTCTTGTACTTTCCTATTGGCTTTGGTCATCAGTGGTGCACTACGTAGTGTGTGTGCAGCCAAAACCTGACAGGTCCCTGCACGAATACGAGGCAGCTGTATAATGATTTATCCAGTTGTCGCTGGCTGTGTCCCACGTCTTTATGTAAAACCGATCTCCCTGGTGGGTCACACTTCTAGTTGTGACTCAAACACTTTGCGCTCTTCTCTAAAAAAGCAGCTTGTTTCCAAATTTTTTGAAATGTATATGAATGTGAGGGAATTAAGGTGCCGTACTACACCTACAGTACTTTTACCATGACAGCTCAATTCTTTTACACTCTAGAGGAATTAAATGTATTAGACAGTGAATGTTATTGTACAGTAACTGAATTTAGACTCCCAGTAGATAAACACATTAGTGGGACTGTTTGGTAGAAATATCCAATGTGACAAATACATGCAAATACATGAATTATATCTGCCAAGACTTTAAACAACTGTTCCCATATTTCTGCCTTTCTCTAACAGTTAGTAGCCTGCAGCTAAATCTCATTCATATACAGATGACAGCAGACACTATCTAACACTCTGCCAACCACATCCCATTGAGAAGAGATGAGAGGCAGGGAGGGTGGGTGGGTGGGTGGGTGGGTGGGTGAGGACAGTATTGCTGTGGTCAGTCATGACCACAAAACCCCACCATATGATTAGTTTATTTGTCAGTGCTGTATCCCTTAGTAACCAAACATATGTCCCAGAGAAAATAATAAGACAAAGCTATATCAACTATATAGCTTTACAATTGCATTGAATACTCTGGTAATCCTGCATATAGATATACAATTCAATACTGATACTAAATCTGTGGTAATAATGGATATAGATATACTGTACAGTATAATATTGATACTGGATATGTGGTAATCATGTATATAGATATACAGTACAATAATGATACTGGATTAGTGGTAATCATGTATATGACCAAAACCAATCACAAGGGCCCTATCTTGCTCCCCGTGCAGCGCAGCGCAAAGCACAATTTCCCATCCAGAACCCACATTGTTGAAATATCAAATGCACCTGTGCCCATCTTTGTGCCCATGGGAGTGCTGGTCTTACAGGGAAGTGTGTTCAGGATAATTCTAGGTGTATTGCTATCTTGAGGCATCGGAAATTGATAGCGCCATTGACCAACAAAAACCTGTCAATATAGGCATGTCATTGGCTTATTTGCTGTTAAAATAACAAATTAACCTAGGCTTATGTACAGCGCTTGCACACTATGCTGGCTACACACACAGGAAAGCGCAGCAGCACACAAACATGCAAAGATTACATTAAAAATATTATGTCACCATCATAATAGCAATGCGCCAAGGTACAAACGCGTCTGGCTCCTAAAAGGAATGGGAGATGACACTCTGATTGGTTTATTGCATGTTACAGCCAAAACACACCCATGAATTAAGGAAGACTCTGAGTGCAACCCTTTTGAACCATGCGCCCAGTGCAATTACCATTGTTCTGCCGTCAAACTACCAAAAGAGGATTTGGACACGTCCTAAACGCACCTGTGCCATGCGGTTCACGCCGTAAACTTAGATTACTAAAATAGGGCCCTGAGACTGGATCAGTAATAATCATGTAAATGGATATACATTACAATACTGATAATGGATCAGTGCTACTAATGTATGTAGATATACAATACAGTACTGAGACTGGATCAGTAATAATAATGTACAGTATATAGATATACAGTACAATACTGATAATGGGTATGTGGTAATCATGTATATACATATACAGTACAATACTGATACTGGATCAGTAGTAATCATGTATGTAGATATACAGTACAATACTGATAATGGGTATGTGGTAATCATGTATATACATATACAGTACAATACTGATACTGGATCAGTGGTAATCATGTATATACATATACAGTACAATACTGATAATGGGTATGTGGTAATCATGTATATACATATACAGTACAATACTGATACTGGATCAGTGGTAATCATGTATATAGATATACAGTACAATACTGATAATGGATATGTGGTAATCATGTATATACATATACAGTACAATACTGATACTGGATCAGTGGTAATCATGTATATAGATATACAGTACAATACTGATACTGGATCAGTGGTAATCATGTATATACATATACAGTACAATACTGAGACTGGATCAGTAGTAATCATGTATGCAGATATACAGTATAATACTGATACTGGATCAGTGCTAATAATTTACATAGATATACGTAAGCATTAACACACGACAGACTGTGCGTTGCCAGGGAGTAACCGCACACCTCAGCAGTGTAGAAAGCCACGAGGCTGAAAGCCGATTATAAAACGGTTGCCAACATTTTATTTGTGAAAATTAATGTTTAAATTTGTATTTTTAGCAAAAGAAAATGGTCACGAGGCATGCGGTTATCGTGAAACATTAACGTACCCCCCATCACTCCTTTTACTGTTGCCATGTTACTACGCCACAAATCAAGTATAGTTCCTATAAAACTGATCATTTAGATCATTTATAACAATGTCTGAACACTTATGTACAGTTTAATTTAATTTAAATGGCATTCGTTAGCCAGTTTGCTTTAGTGATGCATTTTTTATGCTATTCAAATGTTTAGGTGATACAGACCTTACTCTCAACATCAATCAGCCTGCTATAGCTACTGTACAGATGACACTATAGTTAACGCAGTCAAGCCAACATCTGTGTGCAGTTTTGCATTGCAAGCGCGTTTCTTTGAATTTTGTTTCTGGACATTTATACATCCATCAAAAGCCACATTGTGCAATCTTGTCTGGAAATGAAACGTTATGAAAACGGACTTCCATGTATTATGCAGGTGCTGTCATTAACAGGCTATAATTAATAAAACTATTAATTAGTATTCGTTCCCGGTTATTAGATAGTACAAGTACGAAAGTAATTTACTAACTGCTGTACTGCAGTTACACTGTAGTCTTACGTATTTGACCAACTGGTAGCCTATATTTTATGAGGTGTCAAGGATTATTAATTCTCTGTGCGTAAAAGTGTTATAGCTACTACTCTGCGGCTTGAAGTAGATGGTAGTTTCCAAAATATCAACGTATTTATAAATGGTCAAATCAAAAAATTCTATCCTTTCTAGATTTCTCTCTGCTGTCAATTTTAAATTCGGATCTTATGAGTTAAGAGAGAAAAACTGTGAGGGTAATATCTGTTCCATTCCATATAGGACATCATCTTCTCCAAAGAACAATCTGATGGTGATATCGATTTTTTTAAACATCATAAATATATCTTCCAGTGCCCCCTGAATAGATTTGTATAGTTTGGGCAAAATCAGCACCAATCGCCGTAATCGTGAAAAAGCCTAAATGAATTAATTAAGCATGTGAATAGCTATAGGTAAATGCGAAAACTAATTTCTACTAGTTAATAAAATGTTTGCTTATGTTTTTGTTTAAATATGTGGTTTAAACACCTTTCTGTAGGCTACATTACCTTGGAAAATTTTACTTATTGCGACATCCACTTTAAGGTTTGCACAGAACATATTTTAGCCTATAAACTGTTCACTTGACACAGTCGTCTGGTGTCAAATTGCGGGATTCATTTCAGTCGCATTGCACTTGAACATAATAGCGTTCTTCGTCAGAAAAATACAGTTAATTTAATTTGCACTATTTTTACAAATAATGTAATAGCATACATAAAATTAGTTATTAATATTAGGATGATTTCAATGACAGAGGGATATATATAATTTAATTTGCTAACAACACGTAGGAAAACAATTGTAGGCTATATGCCTCAACAATTTACAGAAAATATATATAAAACATAGGCAGAACCATAATTTCAGGCAACTTGTAAGTCTTATTCAAATAACCGTTTTCATAGAGAAGTAGCCATCTTAATTTTGGGTAGTCTATCGTAATTTCTTTTTTATAATAAAGATGTCAACTGAAGGCTATTTCTTGATATTTTAAAATATGAAGAAAGGCGTCCAGGGTTAGATGGATAAATAACCCAACCCGTGATATGGGGAAAACTCAGTGTGTGTAATGTAAGTGGTAGGTCAGACAGGCTAACGAGCAGCCACCGGTGTATTGACCGGTATTGACATGACAGCCACTAGCTAGCTATCGCTTCGTTACGAAAACACAATTTATTACAAAAAATATTAGATTACTTAAAACCTTTGGCTGGATAGCATGTCTACATCAGTGACAATCTTTTTGTGGTAAGTAAATGTTAAAATCGTTTTTATTTTTTAGATGGTCTTATTTGGAAGTTGGTGTTGAGATTTGAAGCGAGAGGAATTGTCCGCCATGTTTTTTATTTTGTTCAGCTCCTCAGGGGGGCGTAGTGATACTTTTTGATTACATCTTAACAGCACTTCGGTGAAAAGGCAACATTCTACAGTGCGGATATCAGAGAATTGTCATAGGCTTGGAATGCAATTTTAGCCAATCAAATTGCAGATATCACCGGACCCGTTTTATAATGCTTATTAGTGCACCCGTATTGTAAAGTGTTACCGGATGATTTCAACGACAGAGGGATAGAGATAATTTAATTTGCTAACAACGTGTAGGAAAACAATTGTAGGCTATATGCCTCAACAATTTACAGAAAATATATATAAAACATAGACAGAACAATAATTTCAGGCCACTTGTAAGTCTTATTTAAATAACCGTTTTCATAGAGAAGTAGCCTATCTTAATTTCACCGGTAGAACGGGTAGTCTATCGTAATTCCTCCTTTTTTATAATAAAGATGTCAACTGAAGGCTATTTCTTGATATTTTAAAATATGAAGAAAGGCGTCTAGGGTTAGATGGATAAACCCAACCCGTGATATGGGGAAAACTCAGTGTGTGTAATGTCAGTGGTAGATCAGACAGGCTAACGAGCAGCCACCGGTGTATTGACCGGTATTGACAATGACAGCCACTAGCTAGTTATCGCTTCGTCACGAAAACACACTTTATTACAAAAAAGATTAGATTACTTCAAACCTGTGGCTGGTTAGCATGTCTACATCAGTGTCAAACTTTTTTTTGTGGTAAATTAATGGTAAAATCGTTTTTTTTTTAGATGGTCTTATTTGGAAGTTGGTGTTGAGATTTGAAGCGAGAGGAATTGTCCGCCATGTTTTTTATTTTGTTCAGCTCCTCAGGGGGGCGTAGTGATACTTTTCGATTACATACTAAGTACTTCAGTGAAAAGGCAACATTCTACAGTGCGGATATCAGGGAATATTCATAGGCTTGGAATGCAATTTTAGCCAATCAAATTGCAGATATCACCGGACCCGTTTTATAAAGTACAATATTGATACTGGATCAGTGGTAATCATGTATGTAGATATACAGTATAATACTGATACTGGATCAGTGGTAATAATGTACATGTATGTAGATCAGCCGCGGTCGGTGAATCTTAATTGGGGAGGACGGGCTCGTATTACGCTCAGAACCGGAGTGAATGGAATGTGTGCAAATCAAAAAAACAATTGGTTTTGTTCGTTGCGCACCATTCCATTCACTCCGGTGCCTAGCGTAATACGAGCCTGTCCTCCCCAATTAAGATCCACCGACCGCGGCTGATGTAGATATACAGTACAATACTGATAATAGATCAGTGGTAATCATGTATATAGATATACAGTAGAATACTGATACTGGATCAGTGCTAATAATATATATAGATATAAAGTACAATACTGATAATGGATCAGTGGCAATCATGTATATAGACACATTCTACTGATATTATTATCATGCAAAACCATTATTTTTATACTTCAATCATCTCATGTTGTCTTTCATATCTTATTATGGTTAATGCCATTTGTATAAAACTGTGTGTCATCTTTGTGTATTCTGTTTTTATAATGTGTTTTCGCACAGGCAGCAACAATAGTCCAGGTAAAAGTCTAAATACAGAAAGGAGAATCCATCTGTGTTGCCTAGAGGTGGAACTGATATTACAGTACACGTCTAAGACATTACTACAGTACACATCCATGACATTACTACAGTACACATCCATGACAT
>JACXGM010027170.1:0-14594 GCA_016801145.1 Umbra pygmaea | reverse complement strand
AAAAAAAATGTAATTGACGAGTGTTTGTAACCCGTTAAATATACAAACATTTTTTTCCACGGATTTGTTTTAATGTCTAAACAGCATACAGAACAGATCAACAACAGCTGCCGGGTGCACCAGCTTTGCGTACAAGTTCACTGGGGTGCAAAGTCCACACTAAACGATACGATGAAACTAGTTTGTTTCATAAAGCTGTGTCAATGTTTGGTTTCACTTTCATTTTCACACACGTAATGTCCACACCAACCAAAATATTGTCGCAGAAAATTCGTCGCAGACGTTTTCATTTTCTGCTTTCAATAATCAAAGGAAAGTAGCCTTGATGCAGTGTTTACCGAGTTGTCAAATTATAGAATGAAAACACTCGGTGACAATCTGGAACAAGATTGTTGCTTACAGGAGGCCTATTGCAAATAAGGGCTATATTAACACATAACAAAATGTTGATAACGCTTGCTATGCGTTATGTTACTAACTATACAATAACTGCCGAGCGCTCCCATTTCATTGAAATTACCATTAAGGTCCTCTCCGAAAATAAAATGCTTGTTGTCAATCACTGTGTGTTGTTTTTAAGGTAACCTTATTTCGTCGGCTATAATGCATCAGGAGCATGATGACTTATAGCCGATAAAATAATATATGCTTCCTAATACGATAGCGTTACGTTTCTGTACATGAAAAAAAGAAAGCCCAAGTTAATATCACAGTCACCATAAATGCAAGAACACGTTGCAGATGCAAAACAGACAGCCAGTATATTTCGCTCCTCATTACCTATATCTCCCCACCTTTCAAAACGAAGCGCCAGGCTCTGGTTGCGCGTGTCAACGCGCCACGTGATTTAACTAATATAGGCTATATATAGTAAAACATTTTAAAAAACTTTTTAACCGTTTAACTGATAGTATTAACCGGTCAAATGTTTTACTTTCGGTTAACGGTTAAACGGTCAATATGAGCATCCCTACTCCTGTTGTGCAGCACCAAAACCGATTGGTGAATTGGTCAACTATCAAAATGCACAGACTAAATGTTTGTGGCTATAGGCTACCAATACAAAGGTTAGTTTTAGAAAACTTTTAATAGGAAAACTTTTATGAAATACCAATCTTACTATGCCAATCATTAAAATATGATTTACTGCATAAAAAAATTATATATATTTATATATAAATGTAATAATAATAATAATAATAATAATAATAATAAGCTGACTAAATAATCGGTATTGGCCTTGAAAAATCATGATTAGTCAACCTCTAGTTTACACCCTTTAAACCCCTGTACGGGAGGACCCCTCGAGGGCTGCTCGACATGGCAAGAGAAGCGTGGAAAGGACAACCCTCCCCTCAAAGTCATAGAGCACAGACAGGACATGCAAGAGTGAATGGAGCAGGTTTTTCCCAGTTGTGCAACAGAACATGGAGGAGGCGCAACATCAATGGCATACGTACATTCAACCAGCCCCGCTTAGTGCATTCTAGACAGGAGACCAGTTGGTTGATTTAGTTAGCTGCCTGTAAGTTCCTCGCCACCTAGAAGTACCTAAATTTGACAGCTACTCCATGCCTCACGTGGATTAGTTGAATCGAAAGACTTGGCGGGGACCGCTACATATCCACCCTGGACCTCAAAGGATATTGGCAGGTGCAACTCAACACTGTAACACATTAAAGAAATGCTTTTAGCACTCCTAGCAGACACTGGCAGTATTGGGTCATGCCATTTGGACTGCACGAGGCCCCGGAAACCTTTCCAAGACTAATGGACATCGTACTGTAGCCCCACTGAAAGTATGCTGCCGCATACCTGGATGACATTAGGATCCATGCCAACATTTGGAAAGAGCACTCTGACTGCCTCAGAAACATCCTAGGCCTGTCTCCATGCCCTCTGGGCTTTCCTCCCAGGGTGAATCTGTTGGCTCCGTTGTTCGGGCTGGTCACTTGGGGGGGGCGGTGTGTGCCGTGGGCAGATGATCAGTCAGCCAGCCCCATGGACAGCATGAACATGTCAACGCAGCCGAGAAAGGACATAAGGAGAGCAAAAACTAAAGAAGATACAGAAGTTCTAGTTACCCACACACCTGCCTCCTGTCTGCTAATGAAACAAACATCTACTCAGGAGGATAAGAGTCATAGTGTGTATTGCATGTTGTTTTTTCTCATATTAATGTGTGTCTGTACAGATGGGGAGGATTAGCCTTGTCGCTAACCCAGACCAAGACCAAAGACAGGCTCTGAGCAGCAAACCATCACCAGCAGCCGTTATTGTTGTTCTCTTATTCTCAGTTGTGCTCAAGCACATAATAAACACTACTTTAACTTAAAATGTTCCTTCTGTGTCGTTCTTATTCCTTCACCCATGCTACAAGGTCAATAAAGAGGGCCACACAATTTTATTTAAAATCTAGTGCTCTGGTACCATCTTTTATAACCAGTGTAGTAGCAGTTATTGTACGTTGTCCAGGTCTAAAGCCAGATTGGATTTAATCACAATGCTTCTGTCAGCTCGTAAGCACACAAATGTATATTTACCAGAGACTAACAATTTACCTGTGCATGACAATGTTTTTATTAGATAATATTTATTAGTGGTGCAACGGATCGTCATTGATCCGTGATCCGTTCGGATCAATATGTTCGGTTCCGCACACACGTGATCCGCGGATTGATTTCTGAAAAAAAAAAGTTGTGCGCATGTTCAGTCCGCTCAAAGCGTGGTCATAGCAATCGGAGGAACGGAGGAGCTTGAATGCCCAGCGTCATTTAAATCCTCTGTATGCGAGCATTTTGGCATCCCTGTTAAATATAATGATGAAGTGTGTAGGCACTGTGGCAAAAGAAAGCCATATGACAGTGGAAACACATTAAGCATGGCAACGCATTTGAAGCGACATCACCCCGGTGTTTCACTGACAGGAGTGAAACCGAAAGCTGCAAAACAACCGCTTATCACCGTGGCATTTAAGCAATTAATCCGACCGGACTAAAGCCATCACAAATGCGATTGGTGTGTTTATAGGTGCAGACATGAGGCCATATTCGGTTGTGCAAAAAGAGGACTTTAAACACATGCTGAAAGTGTTTGAGCCACGTTACGACATTCCGTCGCATACGAGACATACTGAAACGCTTAACGTGAAAAAGCTTACCGGGGTTTTAATGTACCTAAACAATGGTCAATCACCAAATTTCTCATGGCCATATCTTGTCATGAACACTTAATAACGAGGAAAATGCTTAACGTGATTTTATGTAGCCTACCTAAACAACGATCAATATTAACCACATTTCTCTCTCATATTGCGCATCATAACCACTGAAAATGATAAACAACTAACCCAAATTCCAATTATTATGGGCGTTATCTGACGTTAAGCCTTTCTGCTTCATTAAAGCCTATTGTAAAGAAAAGGCTTAACGTGAATTAATGTACCTAAACAACAATCAATAATAATCACATTTCTCTCTCATATTTTTCCCCATATTGTTAATAAATAAAAAGACATCTTATGTTTATTTGTCTTGTAATTTTTTTTTTTGCTGATCTGAAAAACGATCCAATCCATGACTCTGATCCGAGGAACGATCCGATCCGTGAGTTTTTTGATCCGTTGCACCCCTAATATTTATCAAGGTGAGTAGTGTCTGCGCCCTTATGGAAAGGCAGTGCGAGAGCGGTTTTCCATACTTCTGATATCCATATCATGATGCCAAGCTTGGCTTGCATTGCCATCTCAACTTTGTCTTGTTAGACACTTGCAACCAACTGCAAATGCAAAGCCAATTCTAGTCAGTGATTGAGCCTGCCTACGGCTTCTACAACTATCTACCTTAACCAATGCAAAGCCTACGATCAAGACTAGACATTGACAACTCTTGTTAATGTACTACAGATGTAAACAAACACACTTGGCTAACAAGAGACAACTGCGAAACAAACTGTCAAAAAACTTTTAATATATGTAAATGGAGAGAGAGAATCTCGAAAACGTTATTTGTAAATGGTCAACAAATATGAAAACATCCTTAAAATTATAACCGCAGCCTAGTCCACCCCAATGTGTCATTTCAAATCCAAGGTGCATGGGCGCAGAAAACAAAAGCTGTGTTACTGTCCAAATACTGCATATACTACCGGTCAAAAGGTTTTGAATACCCAGGAATGTACCTGCATTTTGAAAAAAATGTACAGAGGTTGCATTAAATTGATACTGTTTCATTAGTAGCGAACTGAAGTAATGGCTGATGTAAATGTGGCTTTGTCATTTCATATGAATAATTATAAATCAGTAATATCCAACAGTGACAGATTTGCTACATCGGGAACATCTGGGATATGTATTCACCAATTAATTTAGTGCCACACGAAATTGTGTAGGCACACAGAGTTGATAAGGTGAGGACAGGTGTAAAGAGAGAAACATTGATGTAAATCGAAGAGGTCTTGCACACTGTCGATGCTTGCAAATGTAATCCGTATTTATTTCAAAACAATGTTTCGCTCAAAACTACTTCAGGACCTGAAGAGAAACATATGGTTGATATATATTTAAAGGAATAGGAATACACAGTGAATCTGGCAGAAGATGAAAGAAAATACATACGTTTTGTGTTTTTGTTTTAATACATCACCTATCAAATGCAAATAAAAACCATATATTGAAATTGGGGTCTGGAAACATTTCTAATCATGTCCCCTTGAGGAGGACAACTTATGCCCAAAATTTAGAATGATAGAGTCAACAGCCAAGGAGCTATAGACTATTATGTATGAGGAACCCAAGTGTCCTTCACGATTGTACCCAGATGTACCCAAAGTCAAAACTGTTTTTATTCTTACAAAACGCACCTGATGTGCACTGCGTAATAAAAGGATTACAAGACTGTCGTTATGCATGCCTGATATTTTTGTTCTGTGTTGCTGAGAAGGATCAACCCAAAATGACTTAATAGCCCAGCTCATTGGCAGTCTGTTGAATTCCGACAGTTCAGGTCATGATGTGATGGATTTACTGTCAGCCAAGTGAGTACTGCTTTGGCAAATGTGTGCGCCCCAGCTGTGAATATACACAAACATTTGGTCATGTATTTCTGCCTTCCCAGAGTTTAGAATGATGAATCAGCTGTCTGCGAACATCTAGGTAGCCTGGGGATTCGGCAATCAAATAGAATTCAGCAGCTAGATCACTGTTATGAAGGTCAAAAGTCCATAAATAGTTGGGTAGACTGTTTGTAAACAAAGTGTAAAGTTGTATTGAGTTTTTGTTTGTTTTCACATAACAAATAATAATAATAATAATAATAATAATAATAATAATAATAAACTTTATTTTATATAGCACCTTTAAAGTAGCTTCTCAAGGCGCTTTACATAATAAAACAAACAAGTAATTTAAAACACAACAAACACAAGGAAAAAAATCAAGTAAAAGCTAACCTAAAAAAAGTGTTTTGAAATGATAAATATAGTATGCATATTAAATAGTATGCCAGACTACAATTAGTATTTCCCAAACCATAGTATGCAAATATAGTATGTCAGTAGTCCCCGGATGGTCTACTATTTCCGGGGGATTTTCGAAAACAGAATAGGAGAGGTTTACCGAAGCCGGTCATTCTTTGGCAGTGTTTAAAATGTAAGTATCCAAAAGATAGGTAATAATAAACCTGTCATTACATTATTTTTTTGTTATTGTACCAATATTAAATTAAGTTTAAATGAAATGCAAACAGATTGTGCCAAATGTTTAATGTTCAAACTTTGCAGGCTTCATCGCTCGTGGAAGTGGTCTAATTTTAGATGCAACGTTATGACGCGTTAATATGTCCCCATGCTAAGATACTTGCTTACTATATACTTAATAGTTCGCACTTCACCACCACATGCGTAGTATGTACTTTTAGTATATAGTATGCATATTGGGATTCAGCCTTAGATGTTTGTGCATCTCTAATATATTGAGGGAGTGCATTCTAAAGCCTAGGAGAATAGGAAGAGAAAGCCCTGTCCCCCACAGTGGGCAATTGAGTCTGTGGGACTGTCAACAGACCAGCTTGTGAGGAGCGTAAGTGACGCTTTGGTGTATATGAGATTAAAAGTGCAGGTGGATACTGAAGGGCCAAACCATGCAATGCCTTATATGTGAGCATAAGGATTTTAAAATCAACTCAGAACCTGACCGGGAGCCAGTACAAAGACTTTAAAACTGGTGTAATATGCTAATTTACATACAGTCCCTTGCGAAAGTATTCGGCCTCCTCGAACATTTCGACCTTTTGCAACATTTCAGGCTTCAAACAAAGATATTGGATATTTAAAACTTTTTTAACAAATAAAAAACTGACAAATTGGGCGAGCAAAATTATTTAGCCCCTTTACTTTCAGTGCAGCAAACTCTCTCCAGAAGTTCAGTGAGGATCTCTGAATGATCCAATGTTGACATAAATGACTAATGATGATAAATAGAATCCACCTGTGTGTAATCCAGTCTCCGTATAAATGCACCTGCTCTGTGATAGTCTCAGAGGTCCGTTGAAAGCACAGAGAGCATCACGAAGAACAAGGAACATACCAGGCAGGTCCGAGATACTGTTGTGGAGAAGTTTAAAGCCGGATTTGAATACAGAAAGATTTCTCAAGCTTTAAACATCCCAAGGAGCACTGTGCAAGCGATAATATTGAATTGGAAGGAGTATCAGACCACTGCAAATCTACCAAGACCCGGCCGTCCCTCTAAACTTTCAGCTCATGCAAAGAGAAGACTGATCAGAGATGCAGCCAAGAGGCCCATCATCACTCTGGATGAACTGCAGAGATCTACAGCTGAGGTGGGCGCGTCTGTCCATAGGACAACAATCAGTTGTATACTGCACAAATCTGGCCTTTATGGAAGAGTGGCAAGAAGAAAGCCATTTCTGAAAGATATCCATAAAAAGTGTCATTTAAAGTTTGCCACAAGCCACCTGGGAGACACACCAAACATGTGGAAGGTGCTCTGGTCAGATGAAACCAAAATCGAACTTTTTGACAACAATGCAAAACGTTATGTTTGGCATAAAAGCAACACAGCTCATCACCCTGAACACACCATCCCCACTGTCAAACGTGGTGGATTGCTTTTCTTCAGTAGGGACAGGGAAGATAGCTAATATTGATGGGAAGATGGATGGAGCCAAATACAGGACCATTCTGGAAGAAAACCTGATGGAGTCTGCAAAAGACCTGAGACTGGGATGGAGATTTGTCTTCCAACAAGACAATGATCCAAAACATAAAGCAAAATCTACAATGGAATGGTTCCCAAATAAACATATCCAGGTGTTAGAATGGCCAAGTCAAAGTCCAGACCTGAATCCAATCGAGAATCTGTGGAAAGAACTGAAAACTGCTGTTCACAAACGCTCTCCATCCAACCTCACTGAGCTCAAGCTGTTTTGCAAGGAGGAAATGGGCATAAATGTCAGTCTCTCGATGTGCCAAACTGATAGAGACATACCCCAAGCACCTTACAGCTGTAATCGAAGCAAAAGGTGGCGCTACAAAGTATTTACTTAATACTAGACCTCTGAGTCTATCACAGAGCAGGTGCAATTATACGGAGACTTGAATACAAACAGGTGAATTCTATTTATAATCATTAGTCATTTAGGTCAACATTGGATCATTCAGAGATTCTCACTGAACTTCTGGAGAGAGTTTGCTGCACTGAAAGTAGGCTGAATCATTTTGCTCGCCCAATTTGTCAGTTTTTTATTAGTTAAAAAAGTTTGAAATATCCAATAAATTTCATTCCACTTCATGATTGTGTCCCACTTGTTGTTGATTCTTCACAAAAAATTACAGTTTCATATCTTTATGTTTGAAGCCTGAAATGTTAGCCTGGAAAAATCCAGACCCAAATCCGGAGGATATAAGGGTCTGGGATCTAGTAATGAAAATGACCCAGCTCGAGGGGCGGCACCAAGTATGCATTTGAAAATCTCACTGTACGCAATTGGATATAACTACGACCTATCACCAGTGGTTTTTCGCTAAGCACCTATGGCGTAGCTAACTGGTAGATTAAACTCTTGCAAAAACAGCAAAAACGTCCTTCCAAGAAAGGAACAATTCGAGCACCGTCTTCTGTCCCTCTTTTAGACAAAAAGCCAAGTCTAACTCGTTCATTGTAGTGGCCAAAGCCATTTTAGGCTGCTAGGCTACAGATGTTGTCCTCTGTGCGTGATCTTACCATCAGGTAATTGTTATTTTAATATACTGCTACCGCGATCACCCGAAGATCAAGCACAGGGCACAACATCTGTAGCCTAGCAGCCTAGAGTAGCAGCCAGTCTCCAAAAAAAAGAGGACACTCTGCCCTGCAGACAGTGTTGCCAAATATGGAAGGTGGCTAAAGCCTGCTCGAAAAGTAGCTAAATGTTGCTAGATGATTAACATATTTGTGACGTCATCAGGTCCACTGAACTAAGATTCTGCACACGACAGAAACAGGAATGAACAACTGTCTTAAAATCTATTGCGATTAAATGCATAAAAATCTCTTCTGATTAAGTGGATGAAAATAATATAAATGGTCAAATTAAACTCTTAAATTAAAACAAAAAGGGAGCAAACAATATAGATTCATGATTGTCCTTAACACACGATCGCTGCATTATACTGCTAAGTTGGCAACACTGCCTGCCACAAGACAAAAATTCAGACAGGCTTCTTCAATGAACATGCTTTATTATGCCTCAATGGTACAAAATAACTTCTGTAAAGAAAGTACTGTAGTATTGTGTGCAAAGCGCAGCGCCAGTCAATAAAAAAATAATTGAAAACCGGACATTTATATGTATTTATAAAAAAAAACCGGACGCCCCGGACAGTGTGTAAAAACTGGACATGTCTGGGCAAAAGAGGACGTTTGGTTACCCTACACTAGTAGCCAAATCCAGAGTTATTAAACTAGGCATGATGAACACACAGTGTTGCTTCAACAACACAAACACACTGTTGCTAGTGCGCATGTCCATGGTGCCATTGCTACTGGTTGCTATGACAACACAAACTGTTGTTAGTGCGCATGTCTGTTGGGCCACACAACGCTGAAGATCCAGGTATTTTTGGAGCTCCATGTTTGCTTCATGTGCTTTTGAGCAACTTTCATTGGAATGAACGTGGTTTTGTGCCAAAAGGTGCAATCCAGTTCTCTTAATACATCCATGGTAAAAGCAGATGGATTAACTTTCAAAGGAAATAAGTTAAAAACCTTTGAAAGTGAGCCCTGTTCCTAGAGTGTCTCTGCAAAATTCTTACAAGGGTAATACCAAGAAAGCGAGCATCCATTTTCACAGTAAACGCCATGTTGGTGACATTTTAAAGATGATACTCCCATTCCTACGAAGGCAACACAGAGCTGTGCTACAAGGTGACAAACACTGAAGAGAGGATGCGTTAGGATACATACACTGTCTCTTCCAGTTGCCGTGGTGTAGATTGGCAGGTTTTAATGTTGCAGACCATAGTCTTTTGCAAGTAGTTGAAACTTTAAACTGGTATTGTTGTGAATCTTCAGTGTAAACTTGCCTTAAAACATACGCCACCCAAGGGCTCCTTAACGGTCCCCAACAGCTCCTCAAAGTCCTATCAGCATTCCAGTTCAGTGACGTCCACTACACCATCATGGCCTTGCCTAAAAGCCAGAAGCAGGAACAGGAGAACTGATAATGGACACATACTCCCCGATTAACTTCCGACCCAGACATTATGCTGCTCATAATTCTGCTTGCTCAACAGATTTTTGCTGTTCTGCTTAGACACACTATATTTCTTTGAAATTATAAAATGATATTTATCACGAGGTCCACGTGGCATAGTGGGCTAAGTTGCTGCATTGCACGACAATTCTTTGGGTTACACAATTCAGAATATCTATCCTACCACATCGCTCTCCAGTGACTCCACCAGATCGGGCGCATGTGGGTTCAATCGCGGATTTGGTTAATCAGCCCATGCATGATCCAACTAAAAGCTTTGCGAAACAAATCGATGGCTAGGGTGACATGTGGTTGGATGAATCATGTGCACGCCCTTTGCCATCCCACAGATCTGTACAAGGAGATGCGGAGCTGCCGACAAGGCAGGATTAAAGGAAATTGGTAGGGGAGATGAATGGGGAAATAATATATCTATATCGATCTATATCACAAAAAAATTCAATATTATTATCAGTAGCAGTAGTAGTATTTGTTTTGATATTATTATTATAATTATTAAAGTACATAAGGAATGAAAATTAGTCATCAATTGAATGGAATACTGACATGACCATGCTGTGTCCTCTAGTTGTTAATGTCTCCTCTCTGATTGGATCATTTTGTTGTCCATGTTGCAGACACAAGCAGCAGAACATTCCTACATTAAAGGATGATGTGATATGTTCTGTTAACTAACAGGGTTTGAATCATGCCTTTCCAATCCTCTCACCTCCTGACTGAGCAGCTTCTCTCCATCTCCGGCATCTGATAATCATACTTTATCACTATCCGTTTAAAATGTTAATTTTGTTGTATGCAAATATTTGGGCATCCCTATCCAAATACCACCTTCAATGTTTTCCCTTTTCTATCTGTTGAGTTCAGCAAATCCATAGTAACTGAGCACTCAGGGTAGTCAGGGGTATCCTAACTAAATGGAAAATTGACAATCCTCAATTGACCAAATCAGTTCCTATAGACATTATAAAATTGTTCAAAAATCAAAACATCCCTGTGGTGTTTAGACTTATTATTGCACACATAGATTAAAGTGTCTGCCCATATTGTTCCTCTTTTAGGAAGTGGCAACGCCTCCTCTCCCTACAGGACAGCAAGACCGTGAAACACAGGCATACGTCAAGTATATCATTCCTAAAGTATTTTTAACAAAGGAATACGCAAATGAGGAAGGAAATCCACCTGCTCAGGAAAACACAATGTCAACGTACCAAGGCGCCGTCTCTCATCTCCTCTCCCTTTGTCTTTGCCGTCCAGCCTGCTCTCCCTCACATACAACAGGTAAGTAAAAGCACTCAAAGGGGCTAGCATGTTGGTCCCGATGACGCAGGCAGACAGGCAGCTTCATAAATAGGGGCACAGAGCAACACACCTGGTCCCAATGGAGGCCGCCCCCACAACAACAAAGGCACAGCGCTTCACTTTGCGACACTCACAAACATCACTCGGTCCTAGAGTCACTCAACTCCCACCTCACAGTTCAAAAGCTGCCTTGCAGTGCACATTTCAAAGAGAAACTGTGAGTCACACAGTCAATGTTGTTCTCCAACGATAATCAGTATGAAGAACTAACAATAAACCATGTACAGATAACAGTCTATAGAGCTTGGCATGTAGTGGATTACTTTAAATTCTTTCTGCATAGCCTGAAGAAAAGAAAATGTTTGTTTCATGAAAGGGGTAGTATTATTATCCTTTTCATTGCCTGCTGGCAGGAGTGGATAACGAGACCAAACCATGAGATTAAAAAAGGCATAACAGATCTACCGGCTACATATTATATCACAGTAAATAATAATGTAAAGAAGCAATATGGAAGTAATTGGTGAACTTTGAAATTAAAACAAAGACAACAAAAACAAATAAAATGTGCATGGTCTGGTAAATAGCTTTGCTAGTCTGCCATCTAGCGGCTTGAAACAATAGTATGCAGGATACCAACAGAAACAATGGACATATTGTAGGGCATATGTGCTGGCTAGAAGAGTAGCCTATGGTTTTAGATTAGAGTCATTTTGTCAAATCCTGCAGCGTAGTGCAATGAATTTCAACCTCAAAGGCCTTCCCCTCTACTCGTAATTCTACCCATCAAATACAGATCTATCAAAAGGGAACAGATGAGAGGCATTTATGCCAGGACACTTGATAAGGATGAATGTAAGAAGTTAGCAATGTGAGAGACAATGCCTCAGGATGTGTTTGAGGCCAGCCGTTCAAATCCTGGTTGCAAAATCTTAGCAGTGCCCTAGAATCTGGCGGACAGCAACATAAAATTGGGTCAACGGGGTTGAAAAGTAAAATGTTGGACAGAACAGCCTTGCCTCATCGCCTTCTGTGGTACGTCGAGTGCCTTTGAGCTCAATCGTAGGTGTTAGCTGGTGAGCACAACCAACTCCAGTGTGTGTTGTTGTAAACTTCCTGGTAGAGCAAGCAGTATGATCAGAAACAGAACAGCTTAGAGAGTTGTTTATTAGAGGACACATCTTGATCTTCAGCTCTACAGCACCTGCCTGGGAGTTGAGGCAAGGACATGATGGCAAATTTGACAGTAACGATGTTGGGATGTCAGAACAAACGCTTCTAATAGAAATATTTACAAAAACACTGAACTCCAGCAAGCAGTGTGTGAGTGATTTGATAAGGGAATGGCTAGGCCAGACATTGATCTGTCAAACCATTCATCATGCCGCAGATTTAAACATTGAAGACATTACATTTACAGATAAAGTCTGAAAATTGTGGTCGCAAGAGACGAAAAGAAAATATAAAACTCAAAGTTGGAGTTGCGTTTTTCTATAATACTCCTTGGGAATTGTAAACCCAAGCAAGCACATTTTAAATATAGGCATATTGAAAAATACAGCAAACACCAACATGTATCTTTCAATGTAAAACAACCCTTTGGATTTGAATGCCCCAGCATAATTTTAACAATTGTAATCTTTTCATCTTTTCAATGTAAAATGAGAATTGGCATGTCTAAGAAATGCAATCCAGGACTGTTTATAATATTGTCTTAAAGATGTGTTCTAATTCAAATAAACGAAAAGTAAACTGGCTTCTTTAAAAATCAGTAAAGTACAGCATACATACAACCCCAATACCGAAAGATTTAAAAAACAAAAGTGTAATTTCAAAATTCAATGCACCCTGTACTATATTGAAAACACATTAGCTATGTGATGTTTTACTCTGTGAATTTAATTTGTTTTTGAAGATATACACACATTTCAAATCTGATGACTGCAACACATTCCAAAAGAAAGGACAGTCAACTGTTTCCCCCATTTGTCAATTATGCACGCCCTCAGCTGTGCAACTGTACAGCACCTTCATGGCCTTATTTTGCACTTCATAATGTGCCACACATTCCCAGAGACAGGTGAAGACTGCCATGCTAGCACCCACACTCTCTGCTTACGAAACCACACACTTGTAATCTGGGCAGAATTTGGTTTGGCGTTGTCCTGCTGGAAAATGCAGACGTCCCTGGAAACAACGTCTGGATTAGGGATGCTCATTTCTGACCGACAACCGGAACTCGTTAACCGATTATTAACCGTTAACTGATAAGATTATAAGATTAAATTGGCTTTAAATAAATCATTAAATGGACGAGTGTCTGTCACCCATTAAATATACAAACATTTTTTTAACAGATTTGTTTTAATGTCTAAACAGCATACAAAACAGATCAACAACAGCTGCCGGGTGCACCAGCTTTGCTTATAAGTTCACTCGGGTGCAAAGTACACACTAAGCGATACGTTGAAACTAGTAAGTTTCATACTAAAGCTGTGTCGATGTTTGGTTTTATCAAACTACATTGGCGTAAAGTCCACACAAACCAAAATATTGTTGCAGAAAATTTGTCGTACACATTTTTACTTTTTGTTTTCAATCAAAGGTAAGTAGCCTTGATGCAGTGTTTACCGAGTTGTCAAATTATAGAATGACAACAGTCGTTGACAATCTGGAACAAGGTTGTTGCTTACAGGAGGCCTACTGCAAATAAGGGCTATATTTCAATAACACAAAACAAAATGTTGATAACGCTTGCTATGCGTTATGTTACTAACTATATAACTATTGTCAATCAGTATGTGTGTTGTTTTTAAAGTAACATTATTTTGTTGGTTATAATGCATCAGGAGCATGATGAATTATAGCCAATAAAATAAAATATTTTTCCCAATACGATAGCGTTATACGTTTCTTTACATGAAAAAATGAAAGCGCAAGTTAATATCACAGTCATCATAGATGTCCAAGGGTTGTCATTTTAAATGAAGAACACGTTGCAGACGCAAAACAGGCAGTCGGTATACAGTTCCTTCTCAAGAAATTAGCATATTGTGATAAAGTTCATTATTTTCCATAATGTAATGATAAAAATTAAACTTTCATATTTTAGATTCATTACACAACAACTGAAATATTTCAGGTAATTTATTGTTTTAATACTGATGATTTTGGCATACAGCTCATGAAAACCCAAAATTTCTTAATTTATTAATCTCAAAGAATTAGCATATCATGAAAAGGGTCTCTAAACGAGCTATTAACCTAATCATCTGAATCAACTAATTAACTGTAAACACCTGCAAAAGATTCCTGAGGCTTTAAAAAACTCCCAGCCTTTTTCATTACTCAAAACCGCAATCATGGGTAAGACTGCCGACCTGACTGCTGTCCAGAAGGCCATCATTGACACCCTCAAGCAAGAGGGTAAGACACAGAAAGAAATTTCTGAACAAATAGGCTGTTCCCAGAGTGCTGTATCAAGGCACCTCAGTGGGAAGTCTGTGGGAAGGAAAAAGTGTG
>JACXGM010027168.1:0-14595 GCA_016801145.1 Umbra pygmaea | reverse complement strand
GAGAGGGGGAGGAGGGAAGGAAAGGAGAGACGTGGAGGAGTAATGCAAGGAAGGGGAGAGGAGGGGGAGAGAGGAGAGGCTGAGGAGAGCAACCATAGAAATAGAATGAAGAGAAAGACCATTGAACTGCTTGGCGTGGTCATTCAATTAGTACACAACAAAATGGCGATTGTAATTAGTTGTCATGGTGACAACACGCAAATCAGTTTAATGCAGAAGTAGGCCAGTAGATCTTTGCAATGGAATGTTACACATAAAAATGGCTGCTGCTCTGACCATTCTGCTACATTTATTTGAATTGGAATGGCCTTTCTATCCATTCTATTTCTATGAGAGCAACACAGCAGAAACCGGGGGACTAGAGCTGTGTGCTTGTGTGTGTGAGCATGTGTGAGCGTGTGTGTAGGCTTGTTTGTCTTTTCTACTCTTGAAGGACCCTGTCAGACTGCAGGATGACCTTTCACAACTTATAAACCAGATAGGATATACATTCTCCACAGCCTCATCACATAAATAGCTAGATAAGCACTGACAGCAATGAAAATGAACATGTCAACTTGACTTGCACACACAACACTGTCAAGTTTTGTTGTTTTGGCTCTGCAATCCGGCACCATTTAGTTTAAATAAAACAATAACTAAGAGGTGAACGTTCAGACAGCCAGTTTAAATTTGACAAATGGAATGGATACAGGACAAGGGTTTAGGGCCCTGGAGGGTGGTTTATTAAAGAAAACAAAGGAGGATGTGAGGGGGAAAATCATAACTAAATGACAACAAAATGCTCTCTAGGGGTGGCTGCGCCGTCTCTGGGGCGTCCTACATTTCATGTGGCGGTCTGGATGGAATGATCAACGGAGGTAATACGTAGTATCAGTGGCCTCTGCAGGGCACTGGGGCCCTCTAAAAGGTTTTGGAACCTGCCAAGATTCTCTATTACGGATGATGTTGTAGCGCTGAATAATCTGGCGTGGGCACCTTACAATACATAGTCCTTCACTGGGTATCTTGTTTATGCTGTGCCAGGCTTCTTAAGTTGTTTCTGTGTCTTCAGTAGGTCTTTGTTATCAACAATTGAAGTGATTCAGCTTGGGTGATTGAAATGGCCAGCAAAGAACCATTCTACTCTTCAGCTCTGAAAAACTACTTGGTTGCTTTAGGAGTATGTTCAGGTTCCAATGCATGTAGGCTGTCCAGTGCATGTAGGGCGGAGCCACCGGCACATGCGTGGAGGGTGATGGTGCATGTGGTGGGTTGATAGGGGAGGGGGTTGGTGCTAGGGGTTAGTGTTCAGCATGGTAACTGCTTCCACAGCCTGTACTGCCTCCCAGGAATGAGTAGGGTAAACAGTCTGTGGCTGGGGTGGAAGGAATTCCTGGTGATGCTGCATGCCCTCCGCACACACCGCTTGCAATGTATATCCTCAGTGGAGGGGAGCTAGGCACCGGTGATGTACTGGGCGGTTTTCTCCACCCGTTGGAAGGCCTTCCAATCTGAGGCAGAGCAGTTGCCATAACACATTATCATGCAGTTGGTCTGAATGGTTTCAGCACCAGAAGTTGACCAGGATATGACAGACAGGTTTGCTTCCTTTAACATGCTGAGAAAGTAGAGTAAATGCTGCACCTTCTTGACCAGGAGGGAAGTGTTGAGGGTCCCAGAGAGGTGGATTCCCAGGAATTTAAAGCTGGTGCCACGCTCCTCCTCAGGCACATTCATGTAAATGTGTGAGCAGCAATTGAACTTCCTGTAATCCACAATGAGCTCTTTGGTCTTCTTGGTGTTTAAGGTCAGGCTGTTGTCAGTGCACCATGCCAGCAGTTGCTGGACTTTCTGCCTGTAGGCGGACTAATCGTTGTTGCTGATCTGACCTACCTGACCTAGTGTCATCTGCAAACTTGATGCCAGTGTTAGATGTATGTGCAGAAACAATCATGGGTGAAAACGAAGTAAAGGAGAGGGCTCAGAATGCAGCCTTGTGGCACACCGGGGGTTCAAGGTAAATAAGGTGTGGTTGCCTGACCTAACTGACTGGGGTCTGTTGGTCAGGAAGTCCAGGGTCCAGTCACAGAAGGAGGTGCTGATTTCCAGGTCACTGAGTTAGACAACCAGCTTGGTGGGAATGATGGTGTGGAATGCTGAACTGAAGTCAATGAAGAGAATCCTCACGTACTGTAGGTGTTATTGTGTTTCAGGTGGGTCAGGGAAGATTTTAAGGCGGTGGAGACTGTATCCTCTGGTGACCTGTTCTGACAGTAAGCAATTGGTGGGGATCCAGTGTGTTATGTTGACAGGCTTTGAGATGATTCAGGACCAGCTTATTGAAACACTTCAAAAAGATTGGGGTGAGTGATACAGGGTGGTAGTTGTTCAGGCTTGATTATTCAAGAAAACATATTTCTATAAGTCCATATCCATACTTGATTTTTTAGAGTTGTATAAAAAACATTATATACACACTTTCTTTCATTTGTTATAAATGTTTAAAGGTTTATAACTAACCCTTGGTTGTGGTTGACAGTTTATTCTCTTTTTCACCATGCTCCCTTCCTGTTTGTGACATACTCTGTGGGTGGATAAATGTGTATATAAGGGTGCAATTTCCTAAAGTTTCACTCAAGTTCTGAGGAAGGCCTTAGGACCGATACGTAAGTGCTTAAGTAAAGTATCACAGTCCAAGTTCTTCTGAACTTCACTCTATTTATAGTGACTGGTGAAGAGGTGACAAAGGACACCAATAAATTTTCAGCTTTTTTAACCTTTCATGAACAATGTTTATCAAAGCTCATAAACATTATCAATTAATTGTCTGTCTGTATTATTACCAGTGATAAAAACCTATTAAATGGCCTAAGACAAAAATACCCTGGTTATCTTTCTGGTTATCTTTTCTGTGATACTGACAACGCAGTAAATAAACAACTATGGCCAATAGATTGCGAATGCAATTCCACTTTAAAATGAAGGTACACAGTACAGAGAGAGCACATTCTCTTATCCTTCTGGAACAGTCTCGCCTGCCCTCTCTGTGATCCACCATCACCCATGTAAAGGCGATGTGTTGCCAGCTGCTATTTTTCTCTTTTGTCTTTTCTTACAAAAGCAAAGTGATCTGGGAAAACACAGAGACCATTTTTTCTTTCTTTTTCCTCTGTGGAGTTAAAGCCACTTTACACATTAAGCTGGAATCTGAGTAATGTATGTTTCTTCTGGTACATTCTTTCCGTCACTCTCAGCCACTCAGTATGAACCCCCAGGGAAGCACGGGGATACCTAGTATGCATCCTAAATGTCACCCTATTCCCTATATAGTCACTACTATTCACTACTTTTGAATAGGTAAAAGGTAGTGCAATATATTGTCAGTAATCTGGTCAAAAGGTATCTAATAGGGAGTAGGGTACTATTTAGGATGTAGTCCTACTCTTTGAAGCCATATGTTGGACTGGGAAAACCAACAACAGAGTGTCTAAGAGGGAGAGTCTGTGTAAGAAAGTGAGAGATTACTGAGACACTCAAAATGAGTCTTCTTCCAGTACAAATGGAAGTACATGTAATGTATGTGATCACTGTTTTATGACCATGGTTGACTTAACCACCAATATTAACACATGCACATACAATACAGTGTAGAGCATAATGTAATCACAACATACTGTAGGTTGCAGGCCACTGTGACACATCAAGGATATCTCTTCACATGATGGGGTCTCATACACAGTTTAATAGCGCTTTTATATAAATCATTAACTTTTCTACTTCATCCTCATGGAACGCTTTGAGGTAGGATCAAGTAGCTTTTTTGAAGGAGATAAGATAGCTATCGTTGTTTAGCCAAAGAGCCGCTCACAGCATATTTGACATTTCCTCTTAGCACAGTCGTCGCTGGCCTCACCGTCACTTTCTGAAATAGATTAAAAGCTTAAGTGTTACATATCATTTTCATACAGTTGCTGTTTATGTCCTTATATCCATCATTAGTTACAGTGCAAAAATAGCTGAAATTGAACTGTGTGCATGCACACTGCTAATCCAGTGGTTTACCCGTTTTGATAATTGGTTTGTCCCTTTTCATTGAAATGAATGCAGTGGCTGTTCTGAAGTGGTTAGACATCAGCGTTCATTCTTGGGCTGCTTTAATGAAAGCCGATAGGCCTGAGTGCCACTGTCGGAGGATATTAAGCCTCCCTTCCAATCCTCACACCTTCACTGGAATATATTGTATAGCTACAGGGGAACCATGCTCCGTGCAGCCTGGCAGCTTTACGGGTTTAAAATGTCCTAATGGACTGTGAGCTTACACAGGAAATCAATCAATTCCGTGGTGCTGTATGTCTTTTTAAAGAGCTGATTGGCTGTGGCCTCTGTTGGCACGGTAACCAGCCCCAGAGGAGGCAAGGAGGGCTGGTGTGGTCTCAGAATGACAGAAAGTCCACCGACCCCTCCTGAGGACCAATTTGCTCCAAGGCTCTCTTAGGATACGCCTGTTGCTTATACTGGCCCCCTCTTACCATTCAGGCTGGGCCTGCAGCAGGCAAGCATAGCTTTTTCCAGACCAGTTGGCTTACAACCTCACTCTAAACCCAGGGAGGGAAGGAGGGTGGGAGGGAGGGTGGGTGAAAGATAGAAAAAACAGTAGAAAATGGAGAGGAATGAGCAGTAAAGTACTGGCTGGGGCTTTTGCTGCTTCTGAGGCAATTCTAAAATAGTCTGAGACACTGATATACATGTATATATACATGTTGTCTAGGACTTTTCTTGGTCGTCTCCCGAACTGTGCAACAGACTTTTGTAAAAGCCCATAAGGCTCTGGTCAAAACTTGGGCACTATACTGTATAGTAAATAGGGTGCAGAAACATCTGTCTGTCAACTGAATCCCTCCTTGAAATGATAAAGCCATTGAAATTTACCAAGCTGAAGTTTGATATTTATAAGCAATTGGGAACAAGGATTTAAATATTTGAGCTTTTGACCCTGTGGGTCATGGCAAGATCAGCACAAACTGGAGCAGACAGTCATTTGCATAAGACAAATGAAGATTAAAACAAAACTCAGCAGTATTGATCTCAATGACCCCACGGGATAAAAGGTGAGGCATTAGTTAAATCTAGGCTACCAGTCCAGAGTCGCACATTTCGTAAGATCATGGTGCTTGTTAAGTCAAGTTATTGGGTTTATTTACAAAGGGGACCAGTATAACAATGTAAAAAAAACAAGCCCGACCCTGAAAAGACTGAGCTGCTCTTTTTCTGTGGGAAGGCCTGGCTGTTTCAGTACATGTCCATCATACTTAAGAAATTGCCCACTACCTGCCCCCAACAGTGCAAATAAACTTGTGACCCTAAACAACACCCTATCATTCTCTGCAAACATCAAGGATGTGCTAACATACTGTAAAAGCCATGATTTTTTCCTCCTCCCTAACTTAAAGCAATGCTCAAACCGTACATTCCTACTTGGGCTCTGGGATCTGCTGTGTATGGACTCTTTGGGAAGTCAGCTACTGATCAATGTAGTCAAAATTCTTCTTTGGATCCAGCTTCCATGAGAGGCTAGAATACCAGAGAATATGCCCATCTTTAGAAAACATTAGAAACCCTATCTTATCAATGAGTACCTAAATTAGTTCCATAGCCAGCACTCACTAAGTTCCATGATTAGAATTCACTCACTGATGTTTCTGATGGCACCGCAGATGGTCACCTCTCTGTGTTGGTGTGCAACTTTTGTCTTATTTTTTCTGTTAAATCATTACTTTGTGACTATTCTCAGATTGTTTTCTAAAGAGAAGAAATTGAACTCCTGTGGATTTATTCCCAAGTTTTTTGAATTTTAATTTGAATTAATGGACATTCTGTTTAAATGTACTACTGCAGTTTATCAAGTAGTGAAATGCCACCAAAAAGATAAACGAGCTGAGGCGCTGGTATGATCAAGATGCCATGGACTACAGACACCGCTACCTGGAATATTCCTTGCAAACGTGCAATCACTCAGCAATAAACTGGACAAACTTCACTTGCTTTTGGGGAAAAACAGAGACCTCTTCAGATGTCTGCTTTTGGCAAAAGAGAAAGCGTTGGGTCAGAGATGGGTACAGACAGGGGCGTTTCTGGCCAATCTGGCACCCTAGGCAAAATCTTTAAATGTCACCCCCCCCGATAAAAAAATATACAGAGCCCTATCACAAATATATTCACATTATTAATATTGTATTATTTCGAATATTAGAACAGTGCTTGCAGTCCTCTTGTCTTCCAATACCAGATTTTTAGGAACACTGTGCTCTTTAACTAATATAACACATATGCCAAGCATACAAAACTCTATGAACAAAAATAGTAAGGAAGCAATTTCAAAGTAGTGACTGAGTAAAAGATCATATAAAACAAACAAAAATAGAAGCATCATGCAAAAATGTCACTGATGTTATAGACAAATCTTCCATCCATCCATCTTCGTCCGCTTATCCGGGGTTGGTTCACGGGGGCAGCAGCTCCGGCAGGGGACCCCAAACTTACTTTTCTCGAGCCACATTAACCAGCTCCGACTGGGGGATCCCGAGGCGTTCCCAGGCCAGGTTGGAGATATTATCCCGCCACCTAGTCCTGGGTCTTCCCCGAGGCCTCCTCCCAGCTGGACATGCCTGGAGACACCTCCCTAGGGAGGCGCCCAGGGGGCATCCTTACCAGATGTCCAAAACACCTCAACTGGCTTCTTTTGACACAAAGGAGCAGCGGCTCTACTCTGAGATCCTCACAGATGAATGCGCTTCTCACCCTATCTCTAAGGGAGACGCCAGCCACCCTCCTGAGGAAACCCATTTTGGGCAGCCCTAAATCACATTAAATACGTTCAGAGGGAACTATTTTGTAAAACCAAAATATGTCAAATATGAACGTATGAGAGGTTCAATTACGTTTGTAGGGAACTAAATTGAACACTTGAATAACGTTAAATATGAACATATGAAGATCATGACGTAGCATGTAAATAGCATAGTTTTTGCTAGGGTGGAGGTCGGGGATGGTGGATGGGCTTATAGATCTGCGAATTGCATGCCAGTGTTCGCGAGTTCAAATCCAAACCGGCACTTTGTGTGTGTTTTGTTCTACATTGCTTGCGTCATGCAGACAGGCGATTGTCGGTTTTTGTAATGTTAACCCTAACCTTAATTCTAACCCTAACCTCAGTAACGTCATATCTAACCTTAACCGTTAGTAACCTCATGCCTAACCTTAACCGTTAGTATCCTCCTACCTAACCTTAACTGTGAATGTTGCACTATAATTTCGAACGCTATGGAATGTATGGAATGTTCTCTCATAAATCCGCAACGAAATGTACCGGAGCAACGTAATTGAAGTACAAATATAGCCTTATAACAAAACGTGCAGTTCAAACTTAAAAACACCCTAAATATGTTGGCATGTAACGTAATTTAGGTTTTCAAAATAGTTTCCTGAGAACGTAATTTGGGAGAAATTCTGAGATGTACGGTTGATTTTGGGAAACAAGTCTGACTTATTGTAGAGAACCCGGATGCAGCACTCGCTTTGGTCATACAGAGATGAACAAAATATAAATTCTGTATTTACAGTGTAGGTCGCATTTCATGGTGCATATTTTTTCCCATTGTGGGAAATCCATCAATTAGGGCTAAATGTTTTTATTTAATAGACTGATGTTCATACAAACTGTAACTTAGGGAAAGTAATTGAAATTCTTGCATTTTGTGTCTGTTTATTCATTATAAATGTACTGTAGGTTTCAAATAAAAAAACAGTAACATACCCAACATCATGCATCATTATTAATATGGCAGATTATTTTACTATAAGTTAGTTAACCAATTTTTCAAATAACTACACAAATTGGTTAATGGGTTACAAGAGTGGTTTCATACTTTTGACAAGTATTGACTAGTCTTTCCTCTTAATTTTCCTTACCTCTCTATCCTGGGTCAATTCCCTATTTCTTGACTGCTACAGTGCTTTTCCCTCTTCTTCTCTACAATTCTCTCTGACTGGCTGGAAGCACTTTCTGCAGAGGAAAAGTCTAGACAAAGGCAGGGATGGTTAACACACACATTATATTGTATATGAATCAATGCATTTGGACCAATGTGAAGATGAGGTTACAAGCTTTAAGATGATGAACAACTTCTAAAACAACTCTTAAAATTGAGCTCAGATTGAGATATGAATATAGCTACACAAATCAGCTTGTTGATGGTTCATTTTCAGCGTGATTAACACAACAATGATTCTGCACGAAACAAACAAAAAAGTTCTGCTGTCAATTAAATAATATATTGTATTTTGGCACAAATTATCGATTGTTTTTTACTCATTTAAAAGTTCAAGAGAATACTTTGCAAGCTAACCAGTCACTTCAGTCTAAAAAAAAGTTTGTGTGTACAGAGTAGAGATCGAATATTTTTTCTCTTCCCTGGCCTGAAGTGAGGTTAAATTTAGAATAAACCATTTATTTATAAGCCAATAGTGCAGTTGTTGAGTCTGAGGGGAAAAGGGCAGGGTGCTGTATTAACTTTGGATCAACAGCATCCTCCCCAAGCACCCACCAATCAGGTATATAGTGAATTGTCATAAGTGATTGCAATGTTGAGAAAATAAATACAGAAAGAAAAACAATTGAATAGGTGTGTAACGGTACGCCTAACCCATTGTACAGGGTCACGGTACGTCACATATTGCGGTACAATGCAAAAAATGATTGAAATAGCAATATTAAAGATAATTTAGCTATAAAACCACCTATTGCTGTTGTAATTTCTTTGGCCTGATCTGATTCTGCTGATTTGGCTGGTTGAATGCAGAGGGGAGACAGTTGTTTTTGTTTCCACAACTGCCTCTGGAACTGATCAACTATATGGACAAAGTAACATTGTGAAGACTGCAAGCGAACCTAATATTGAAGAAAATCGTGCGCTGTGTCTTTAAAATTTAAGCGATTTGGGAAGTGAGAGAGTGCAGTTAGAGATCACTTATTTTTTGTTGTGTTGGAGAATCTGAGCTAGCTAGAGGTAAACATTATTTTTTGTTGTAATTGAAACAGTGCATATATAAAGTTGCAAAAGAATTAAGACACTGAAGTTGACTGAGTCAACAAACAATTGTTTCCCGACATGTAGAGGAAATTGTTTCACAAAAACTGAGCATGTCATCTTATATTATAATCACTTTCTATACATGACTGAGATTAATAATAATAACAGGCAAGACGGACATTTAGCAATATTAGATTCTAGTTTTGTCTGTAGAGGAAGTGGAGAATTTTCCAATAATGATTCATCACCAGTACTCACTATTGTAATGATTACGATGTGAGCAAAAGCTCATAAATATATTCATATTAATTAGTTTTTTGAAGAAGCACTAAAAATGCCGTATTTAGCCATTTATTTAAAATCTAATGTTCTATGTATTCGGGTTCATGTTAAATCACCCTGTAAAAGGTTACATACCCATGTACCATTACAGCCCTACTATACATTTTTTTGAAAAGTGTACATTTATATTTGGAGCTGCGAAAAATATTTTTGGTGGTCTAAAGCCTCACTAACATAGGAGTATCAACATCACTGGTAGCCTACCTACAGTACGGCAGTCAGAAAATCTCAAACAAGGAACTGTCAACTGGAGCACTCGATTCACAGTGTCCACACCTGGCTCTGCCCTCCCTCACCAAATTGGTGCCCCCTCTCAGATGGCACCCTAGGTCACTAGGTGACCGCCTAGGTTGATTATGCCTAGAAATGCCTCTGGGAATAGACTGGCAAAATACAGCTTTGGAAATGTAGTTAAGGAAGCCAAGGGCATGTATGCAGAGAAATTACAACAACAGTTCTCAGCCAATGACCCTGCTGCTGTTTGGAGAATCCTACAACAGATTACCAACTACAAGCCCAAACAAACACTCCATCAATGACCTTAGACTTGCCAATGACCTGAACAAGATCTACTGCAGATTTGGGGGATCAAGGGACAGTCCTGACAACATTCCTCCTGCCATTGTGTCCAGCCATCCAGTCCTCCAGGCCCTCATCATTGAGGACACAACACAGTCACCCATCTTAATGCCCCCCCGCCACTACAACAACCCTCTCTGTCTTGGAGAGCGACGTCAACAGACTATTCAAGAGACAGAACCCCCGAAAGGCAGCAGGGCCAGACTGTCTCTCCGTCCACACTGTTGCAATGCGCAGACCAGCTGGCTACAGTGTTCACTGACATTTTTTTATTTCACTGGAGACCTGCTATGTTCCAGAATGCTTTAAATTCTCCATCATCATCCCAGTCCCCAAAACAACAAATATCAACAGACTTAATGTCTACAGACCAGTCTGTAGTTATGAAGTCATTTGAGCGCATTGGGCTGTCCCATCTCAAACCATTCACTGACACGCACCTTGAATCACTGCCTTTTGCCTACAGAGCCAACAGGTCTGTGGACGATGCAGTCAACATGGCTCTACACTTCACCCTCCAGCACCTAGACTCCCGTAGAACCTACGCCAGAATCCTGTTTGTGGACTTGAGCTCTGCATTTAAACCATAATTCTGGCCCTGCTCAAGGACAAGCTCTCATTTTACATTTTAATCATTTAGCATGCACTCTTATCCAGAGCGACTTACAGTGAGTTCATACATTTAGGAGAAACTAGGTGTAAGAACCACAACTTAGCAGTAATAGCATTCAACATGTTAAACTTAATAGGCAAAAACAGTGCTAGAGAAGGGTCATACATATAATAAAACAATTTAAGAAAACAGAAGTGGAATCCTGCATTGACATGTAGTTGAATCACAGACTTCCTGTCCAACAGGAGACAGCACATGAGGCTGGGGAAACACTTCTCTGACCCCCTGACCATCAGCACTGGTTCCCCTCAAGGCTGTGTCTAATCACCCCATTTCTCCCTCTACACCAACAGCTGCAAATCCAGTCACCACTCAATCAAGCTCCTAAAGTTTGCAGATAACACCACCCTAATCAGATTAATTTCTAATTGAGACGAGTCTGCATTAGAAATTACAGGTTAGAAATTGACCATCTGGTGTCCTGGTGCAGCCAGAACAACCTGAAGCTCAATGTCCTAAAGAGAGTGGAGATGGTTGTGGACTTCAGGAGAAGCCCAGCTGCCCTTCCCCCATTACCCTGTGTGACTCACCTGTCAACTCTGTGGAGTAATTCCACTTTCTGGGCACCATCATTACCCGGAACCTCAAGTGGGAGCTCAACATCAACTCCATCACAGAAAAAGCACAACAGAGGATGTACTTCCTGGAGCAGCTGAAGAAGTCCAACCTGCCAAAGATTATGATGGTGCCCTTCTACACTGCCATCAGATAGTCCATCCTGACCTCCTCTATCACCATCTGGTACCCTGCAGCCACCGCCAAGGACAAGGGCGTGCTGCAGCACATCCTTCACTCTACAGAAACAGTGATTGGCTGCAATCTGCCTCTGTTACAAGACTTACATGCACCCAGATCTCGGAGGACAGCAGCAAAGATTGTGGCTGATCCCTTTTGCCATGGAAATTCAGAAGGTTGAGGTTTATCAAGCCCAAAACCTATTGCCACAAGAACAGTTTCTTTCCTACAGCAGTAAGCCTTATGAACATGCAACAGAAACCAAACTGACTCTGCTTTCCACCACGCAGCACATAACTTTACAGATACTGTAGATATCCTTTTCATATACTGTAGATCAGCGTTGGAAACGTTCACTTTCTACATTAACTAGTTCATAGTTCATTTCACAAGTTTTAAAAGGAACTAGTTCAGTTCATACTTCAAAATTTTTAACAAATTTCACAGTTCCAAAAATGAACTAGATTTCAGTTCTTTTTTCCATATGTTGCTGCAAGCTATTATTTTTCAAAATTAATGACACAGTGTATATAGAACCACAGACAGCAATTATTTTATCAGTTTTAACACTGGAACTATGCGTCAGATTTCATCTTCATGTTTAATTTTGAACCTTATCCAACCAGGGTTTACAGTACATTAGCATTGAGGGGACTGCCTTTCTCCATTGTTGGTTTAACACTTGTTGCTGTCCATTCAGTCCACACTAGTAGCAGCTACAGCTTTCACCCCTACAGTATATTCTCAAAAACATGAGGAACTGCTTGAATGGTATTTTTTAATGAGGAATTATTAAAAGAAAAACAGGACAGACAGTAGTCCTTAAAGTGCAAATGTTTTACAACTTTAATAACTTTCCATTTCAAATTCCATTTCAGTACATACTAAAAAGTAATACTAGAATCCTGGAAAAATATACCAGGCTGGTTCAACTAACAAGTTACATAGTATTTATATACTATATACTTGAAAGGCTAGTCAGGTACTTCAGTTCAATGTGCGGTTTCAGGTTTGCAATATGTAATAGATTTGTGTTTTCTTGACTAGGATGTTAGATTATGATGGTCAAGCAAAAATTAAAAATTAACAATTCTCAAAGAGTCTGTGTCACGGTTGCAATATTTTTTTATGTGGGGTGCTTTGTTTTTCTAGTTTCAGCAAATGCCATTTAAACATTCTCCAAATGCCCTTGCTCTTGAACAGTGGTTCTCAAACCTCTCCACAAGGACATAAAATGTATGTTTATGGGGCAAAAATGTTGTAAATATGTTTAATTGAGAGAGGTGGCTTTTGGGCCCACCTGATGGACTATGCATAACCTGCATTTATTTTGTTCATCATAAGAGATGTTCATTCACCTGGAATATTTGTTTGTAGAAGCCTAGGCTATTGGTTGCATTCATTTTATTGCATGCTTTTTTTCTTTATTTTTGAAGAGGCCATATTTACACAGGCAGCCCAATTCTGCTTTGATAAGACTGGATATTTTGCCAAATATATCAATTATGTAACAGTTTTCTAAAATGTATCCTAGAAGAGGCACCTCTGCCATTTATATTATGCATCGACAGATGTGACCTTCTACTAGATGTTTCCTTCTACTTTTACTTTGTGTACTTAAAGTACATTTAAGAACACATATTTAATTTGGTACTTAAGTACATTGGAATTCAGATACTTTAAGACCTTTACTCAAGTACAAATTCAGTAGGTGACTTTTCACTTTTACTGGAATAGGGCACAGTATCTCAACTTCTACTCAATCATTCTCCAGTATTTTTACACCTCTGGTTATCCTACTCACTACACTAAAACCGGTGAATCAGGACAGCAGGTCTGAAAAACGTTTTGCAGCACATTTACACACTTTTAACGTACATACGTAGCTGGCAATAATGGGCAAAATAATAAGTGAGGAAGAATACAGTAGGTTTCTTGATTGAACTCCTTTTGTGTTTATTACAAACTTTGCAGTACAAATGGCAAACAATGAAGGGAAAACGACAAATTAAGTGCAAAGTGCTAATGGATTTGGCCAAAATAGGTTATTGTACAAACTGCAGCAACTCTGAGAGATGCCGGATTCTTCTTGCAGAAATTGGTGGACCCAAAATAACGAAGAGAAAGATTTCATTTTTTGGGATGTTGAGAAGTCGGTGTCATTTTAGGTGGCCGGGGATAGAAGGAAGGTGAAATCCTGTGTGACCTCTAAATTTATAGCCTTTTCTTTGTTACTAAAGTGGGACTCTGTGTTTTTAAGTTGTATGAGCTTATTAGTCAGGCAGCCAGGAAACAATCAACACAGTTCAATTATCAGCAGCTAGGACTGTTCGTTCGCATGCAGTCGAGACATTTCTCTGTGTTTGTTTTCCCTGTATCCAATTGCATTTGCTTTTTAATTTCATGGCCAAGTGGACCTCCCTGACTTCCTGGCCTCCCAATCGGGGTCAAACCCTACTCCCCACCCCCGCCCTGAAAACACACACTTAGGGTACAAAGGTCACATCACTCTCCCATAAACCAGGCATACACATGAGGAGATGCTAAGCTACAGGCTGGTTTACACACACATGCAATAACTGAATTTTAGGGCATACATCAGGTTGGAACCTAACTTTGAGTCTAAGTAGAACCAGTATGTAAAACAGTTAGCTAGTTTGCAATCATTTCAGTCAATGACTTAATTTGCTATGAATTACTTTATGATCTTGCTTTGTACGGGCGTCAGCTTCTGTGAACTGATATGTTACAGTGATTTGTTGCTGAATGTTATCAATGTGTGCAGAGGGTCCCTAGTTGGATTTCAGGTTGGGGAAAGTTGAGGTAGTGAAGTGATATTCTAACATTAGAACAGTAAACTACATAAGGTGCGATTTAGGAAATTAGGTGATGCATCCAATGAAAGCAACATAAATTCCTACCAATCATAGCTGAACACAAACCAGACACAAGGGACACCTGAACTTCAGACGGCCCCTATGGATTTTGTTAGTCATTCTCCCTCAAACACTATGTTGACATAGCAGAAGACATTGCGAATGATAGGTATGTAAACAAATATCTATTGTGAAATTAAACTTAAGTATATGCAAACCTATATACTTGACCTGTGCATGGACAACAACGGGACACTAAGAGGTGGGCTCTAGACACACACACACACGCATGCATACGCGCACACACGCACACGCACAC
>JACXGM010027167.1:0-14625 GCA_016801145.1 Umbra pygmaea | reverse complement strand
TACACTAACACAATGTTGTTATGTGGTACACTAACACAATGTTGTTATGTGGTACACTAACACAATGTTGTTATGTGGTACACTAACACAATGTTGTTATGTGGTACACTAACACAATGTTGTTATGTGGTACACTAACACAATGTTGTTATGTGGTACACTAACACAATGTTGTTATGTGGTACACTAACACAATGTTCTTGCCTACTGTACAGCTTGGGCCAGTGCTGCCATTACATGTCCTCGAAAATAGGCATAATCTTACATCTTCAACAGACTTTGAAATTTGCCGGCAGTCGTGAGTAATCTCCCCCTGGCATTCGTCACGGTGCCACTAGTGTAAAAGCGCGAAAGGCTGAGCTCGAATTTCCAGGTATGTCCCTCTTTGGCTAATTTATTTTCAAAGATTGAGGCGTAACATGGCTGCCACAATTTGTTTTGTGAATGGAAGATTCTATGCTATCAAAAATACTTTGATTATTTGTTGGAAGTAGTTCCACATGAATTAGCACATATTTTTGAAAGAACAAAGGGGTTTTTGCTAAGAATCAACTCAAAGTAATACACAGTGTAGCTTTAAGTGGTACAGGTACAGCTTACGATGAATCTAACACAATGTGCTCACAGTTCAGTTCACGTAGCACGGCATTCATGGTTCGACTGGTCGAGTCTGTTTTCCCACTTTTTTTAAGTTGTACAGGTACACACTGTTTTTAGGGGGTACAGGTACACACTGTTTTTAGGGGGTACAGGTACACACTGTTTTTAGGTGGTACAGGTACACACTGTTTTTAGGTGGTACAGGTACACACTGTTCTTAGGTGGTACAGGTACACACTGTTCTTAGGTGGTACAGGTACACACTGTTCTTAGGTGGTACAGGTACACACTGTTCGTAGGTGGTACAGGTATGCACTGTTCTGACATCAAGGTACATCATCCCAGTCGGTGTAAAGGTACATCGTCCCAGTTGGTGTAAATGTACATCATCCCAGTCGGTGTGAAGGTACACAGTGTAAAGGTACATCATCCCATTCGGTGTAAAGTTACACGGTGTAAGGTACATCATCCCAGTCGGTTTAAAGGTACATCATCCCAGTCGGTTTAAAGGTACATCTTCCCAGTCGGTGTAAAGGTACATCATCCCAGTCGGTGTAAAGGTACATCATCCCAGTCGGTGTAAAGGTACATCATCCCAGTCGGTCGGTGTAAAGGTACATCATCCCAGTCGGTCGGTGTAAAGGTACATCATCCCAGTCGGTCGGTGTAAAGGTACATCATCCCAGTCGGTCTGTGTAAAGGTACATCATCCCAGGCGGTCGGTGTAAAGGTACATCATCCCAGTCGGTCGGTGTAAAGGTACATCATCCCAGTCGGTCGGTGTAAAGGTACATCATCCCAGTCGGTCGGTGTAAAGGTACATCATCCCAGTC
This sequence comes from Umbra pygmaea, assembly GCA_016801145.1. NCBI lineage: Eukaryota > Metazoa > Chordata > Actinopteri > Esociformes > Umbridae > Umbra > Umbra pygmaea. Next base: position 13,192 of record JACXGM010027167.1, on the reverse strand, counting down.
GGTCGGTGTAAAGGTACATCATCCCAGGCGGTCGGTGTAAAGGTACATCATACCAGGCGGTCGGTGTAAAGGTACATCATCACAGTCAGTGTAAAGGTACATCATCCCAGTCAGTGATCACATCCTTGCCTGTTTAGTGAGGACAGTGTATGCAGTGTTTGTGGGATTATCTGCCCGTGTGTGCCTGCATGCCTGTGCGTGTGTGTGCGCGTGTGTTACTGGGAGAGCCGTCGGTGCAGAGGTACTTAGCAGGAAATACAAAAGGACTGGCTATTTTTAAACTCCCAGAGGAGGTTTTGTTTGTCTGATGCCCTTGCAGGTGTTAAATCACTCTTATTTTAGTAACGATGCCTTGGCCTAAATTAATCATTGATGTACTAACCTGTCCTCCTTCAGCACCCCCTCCCCATCACACCCATTCACACTGTAGGGGACACAGCAGATGGGTTTACACCGACACGCTTAGAGGGCCTCCAGTCAGAGGACATGCAGGCTGGATGATGCATGTTCAGCTTCCCACAATGACACCACATGACTCACTCTTCTCTAGAATAACAACTGAATTGGAGGCAGCTGTCCTCCTCTACTTCTAGAGCAGTGGTATTCAGAAGTAGAAAATAAAATTATTCCATAATATGTGAACATCTGTCACGCTAGGTCTAATTGCAAACGATGACGAGACGGCCTACAGGGAGGTCAGCACGCCGATGGCATAGAGTCAAGTGAAGAATCACTCTGTCAATGTAAAAAAACAACAAAGAACTGACTACAGGGTGAACAAGACACTCTCCAATCCTCATCAATGGAGACGCCGTAGAGAATATTGCAGACTTTCTCAGAGTTCACGTCTCAGAGATACTGGACTGGTACCATAACCACTCTCATCCACGGTGGTTACGAAGGCACGGCAGCGCCTGTTCACTCTCAGGACGCTAAAGAAAGGTGGCCCGTCCCGGAGAGATGTTATGGTGTTCTACAGGGGCACCATTGAGATTATATTGACAGGATTTATCACTGTCTCTAATGGGAACACTAACGTGTCTGATCATATGGCTCTGCGAAGTGTTCGACGCTCAGCTTCACATGTCATTGTGTCCCCACTGTCCCCCCTAAAAGGCACCTACAGCACCAGGTGCCGAAGGAAAGTAAAGAAGATCATTGCTGATGCCAGCCACCCAAGCCACAGACTATTCCAGCCCAGGAGCAGCATGTTAAAAACAGTCAGATTGCGCAACAGCTTTTTCCCACAGTCCATCAGGCTGCTAAATGGACATTCCTCTGGAATTCCGATCACCACACATTTTTAAATTGTTTTTAATTTAACCTTTATTTAACCAGGTAAAATGACTAGAACAATTTCTTATTTACAGCAACGACCTGGGAGCAATTAGGGTAAAGGACACAACGACATTTGGCTCAGTAGGGAATCGAACTGGCAACCTTCTGACTACAAGTCTGACTCCCTACCCACTGAGCCATCTGCGCCCCACACATTATGTGCTGTTGTGTGACTTTCGGCCGCCTATTTCTTTGGACACTTTAGGTTTCTGTAATTGATTCTAGTCACCAACTGCATTCCTGCTAGCGGCCCTGGCCTGATCACTTGGTAATTCGACTGTATGCAAACAAAGTAATTGTTAATTGTATATATACATACAGTACATATATACACTGATCAGCCATAACATTGTGACCACCTGTGTGATATTGTGTAGGCCCCATGCACAACACTGTGATGCACTTTGTGTTCTGACACCCTTATATCAGAACCAGAATTTACTTTTTCAGCAATTTGAGCAATAGTAGCTCGTCTGTTGGATCGGACCTGCCTTAAAATAATAATAATAATTAATTCAACTTATATAGCGCTTTTCAAGGAACCCAAAGCACTTTAGACAGTAAGGGGGAAAGCCCACCTAATCCACCGCCAATGTGCAGCGCCCACTTGGGTGATGCACGGCAGCCATTTTGCACCAGAACACTCACCACACATCAGTTATTAGGTGGATAGGTGAGTAGTTATATATGTCAATTATGAAGGAGTGGGATTATTAGGTGGCCATGATTGAAGTGAGGGCTGTTCGGGTATTTGGCCATGACACCCCACGTGCATCAATTAGCCTTGTTTTAAATGGAATTTTTTTTACATTTGTCTTTCTTTTATCGATGTAAATGTTTTTATTGATGCAAATTTTCATTTTATTTGACTTTTATTGATGTAAAGCAATTTGAGCTGCATTCCTTGTATGAAAGGTGCTATATAAATAAATGTTTATTATTATTATTATTATTGGCCGCCCATGACCCAGTTGCTGGTTCACCGCTTTTCCTTCCTTGGACCACTTTTCATAGGTAATGCTTTGAAAAGTATGCTTTTCCCAATTGCAGATTGGGAACACCCCAAAAGAGCTGCAGTTTTGGAGTGCTGACGCAGTCGTCCTACCCAGGACAAATTGGCCCTTGTCAAAGATGCTCAAATCCTTATGTTTGCACATTTTTTCCTGCTTCTTAATTTTGTCCTCAAAGTTGATGTGTTAGAAGCAAGAAAAATGAACACGCAAAACTAGAGTAGGATCTGTTACCGATTTGTAGTCGGCCGTACTTGATGAATTTAGCTCTGGATAAGAGCATATGTTAAATTAACATAAATATAAAATAAGAGACAATCATCATGGTTTCCTGGTCCATGATTGGAAGTGGTGGCGGACTGGATACTAGTGAACCAGTAGTGTACCGTGGACTGTTGTTGTTTTACTTGTTGGTTCCTTCCCCTTTGTGAGTGCAACCTGTATATAGAGCAACCTGTCTAGAGCAACCTATCTAGAGGAGCCAGCCAAGGTTGCCAGGAAACATTTCCAAGGACTGGGTTTATGAGTTTCACCTCTGAGGGCTTCCTCTGGCCTCATTTCTGCTCAGAGGAATTTAACTTGAGGAAAAATGTCCTAAAATAGACCTATATTCTGAAGCTGGAGGCCACCATTTTCTGTGTGTGTGTGTGTGTGTGTGTGTGTGTGTGTGTGTGTGTGTGTGTGTGTGTGTGTGTGTGTGTGTGTGTGTGTGTGTGTGTGTGTGTGTGTGTGTGTGTGTGTGTGTGTGTGTGTGTGTACAAGAAAATGTGTCTTCAAGTCAAACAAAATCTGACCAGAGTTCAATCCGGAGGCACCTGCATCCCTAGGCGATTGCCACCTGGCCTCCACCTGTGCTATATAAGGCTTTGCTAGAGGGAGAAGACACACCGTCCACGGTTGAGTGCTGTGCCTCTGGCTCCCTCTTTCCCTGTCCAGAACCCCCCGTTAGCCAGCCTCCAGGCGTAAGGTGAGGCTTCAGGCATAACAGGGATCTGAGTGGAGGACTATTTTCTGCCAGGCCAAAATGCATCATGTGGCCAGTTGGATGTTACTGTAAGGTGTGTGTCTTTGAGAACTGGGCTTAGGCTTTTGTCTTTTGTTACGCTCTGTCTCTGTTGTACGTACGTGTGCATGTGACCTACGATGTGTGGGTGTTGAAACGTACAGAACACACAGTCTGTTGAACTGAAGTTCCTTCTGATAATGAGGAAGCTTCTAGAAACCTACATTGCAATCAGTTGTGTTCTATTTTTAGATGCGGAGGGGTTTATTTTGGTACACCAGTAATTCAGGACCTCGATCCATTCCCTGTTGTCAGATGTGGACATTGCCCTGTCATTGTCTGTTTAAGCCGAGCTGTAAATGTGGATCTTCACTGCCCAGAAAGTTCACAGGGGATGTGTGGGGGCATTGTGTGGGGGCTGCTGAAGTTGCCACTGCTCCGTCTCTGTACAGCACCACACAGGATTTACACATGCATACTTCATGTGTTATTGAATAGCCTTTTGGTCCAGAATGAGGGCCCAGTTTTGCTGGAAGGAATGTTACACTGTTCCCTGTTCAAATTACACTATATGACCAAAAGTATGTGGAAACCCCTACTAATGATGGAGGACGGGTAATGGACTGGGGCAGTTTTTCAGGACTTTGGCCCATTCGAGTCATTTTATTTTTTATTCACCATTTATCCCCTCTTGTCCAATTTCTCTCTAACCCCGCCTTGTCGGCAGCTCTGAGCTCCCTGGACAGATGCGGGATGGTAAAGTGCGCTCACGTGGTTCATCCAACCACATGTCGCCGAGCCAGACGATTCTTTGAGCTCGGTAGTGATGATCTGCCTGGGGTCTTGGTTGTGATGATGATCTGCCTGGGAGGCTCTGTAGTGATGATGATCAGTTTGTAGAGTCATGTTCAGTCTTTAAATGGTCAGGGGATTACAGAACATACAGTATAAATGCGGAAAAATATATTTCATCAGACCAGCGCTATGAATTTATGGATTGGCTGTATGATTCATAGCAGGGTTTATGTTCACATCACTGCTATTATGATAGGAGGAGTTTGTGTGTGATTGAGTAATAAATAATTGAATAAAATAATTCAGCGACAGTTTGTTTTCTGCCATTAATCTATATAAACACATGGATTTTAAATGTGCTTGGCCACTGACCAAGACTCACGCTATCGCCCCAGTGAAAGATTTTAACTCTTAAATCTCATGTCTATCAGAACAACTGTGCGCTCCTATGCGATTAAAATCCCTAATGTATTTATTCCATCATGATGACTTAAGCGATTGCCCTCCCATTAAGATGTGTCCAGTTAGGTAGCAGATAATGATTGTAGTGCTTTTAGTCTTCTACCCCAGGGAACCATTCACCCCCCCCCCCCGTTCTACAGACCCTGTTTGTACACCTACTTAAAGCCAATCTACTACAATGACCGGCCATCTTTCACTGTTCACTGCCTAAATGAGTCTGGTCACTCTGCCAAGTCTCCTAAGCCTTTACGTTCCCATAGATAGCCAATATTTTTTTGCTAACTATACTGTGATGAATATATGTATCATTTTTCATGCAACAATTATATTCTACCATAATGAAGTGGCAAGTTAGCTATTATTGCTTGGTTAAAAGAAGCTGACATCCATAAATGTTAATCACAAAGTAAACAAAGGGGATTATATGACAGCGGAGATGGATTATGCCTCATTATTCCTAGTTTGCCTCGTTTGAGGGGAGATGAGGGCAGCATGCTAGCTAGCTGTCTAGACTAGCTACTTTATACTGGGTAACTTTATGGCTTCTTTATGGGATATGTAACATACAGGATGGAAGAGTCAATACTGGAAGAGTCAAAATTATACTATATTTGTTTCAGGCATTTCAGCTTTTGTTGTTAAAATTATGCAACTGATTTGGTTCTTAGTAAGTAGTCAGTTTTGTCAGTTTGTAGTTAAACATTTCCTCATCATAATAAAGCATAAGTAAAGCACTTTTCATTATAGATGAAAAATCTCAAAGTGCAAATAAATAATATAATATAGAGTTTAAACAGTTCCTTGTGCAACGAAGCCTTGAAACGAATGGCCCCAGTGGGATGGAGAAAGCTGTTTAAATACTTTATAATGCTTTCAGTGTTCTGTAAACACTCCGGAAATAACCATGATGCACAGGTTTCTCCTTTTAGCATATTTTAAACCCACCTGCGGCATGTGTCGTGCGGTACTGCAAACTGTGACATATTGCTGGAATAGATGATGCAGCTACATACTTTATTTTAATGGGACGTTTTTGTGCTTCTCTCTCTTCCACAGTCCCATAGAATCCTGTCAGAACTTCTATAAAGATTTCACGTTACAGATCGATATGGCCTTCAATGTCTTCTTCCTCCTTTACTTCGGCCTGCGGGTAAGAAGTTAAGCCCTGTTACCACACACACAAAGACACACACACGCACACCCTAATGATACGATATCAAACACACTTCCATTGTATTACGGTACTGACTTGGTGTGCTCCCAAAGCCAGTGGTCCATTTGATAAAAATCTGTCCTGAAATCCTCAACGAATAAAGTCCTAAAGCTGATTATGTCAGCCACAACTACATATGAATCAAAACAGGGACTGACATCTATTCACAAACAACATGCTGTGTGTCAGCGAATGCAGTCAGGATACTGATCTAGAGATTTACCCCAGCCTGGTTCACATGGTTTTGAAGAACTGTACTAACCCAGTCGCAGCATTTTTTAATCGTGAGTCTAAGGTAATTTTCAGGTACAGTATGACGTTGAACTGCATTTACTATGTTACTATAAACTGTACATATGGTTAAGATAGAATATGAAGATCTATGAATGAACTGTATATAATAAGAGGATTAAAAAGACTTAACCTTTTGGACACAGTTTTTTATTCATTCACCGAGATGATTATAGCACATTTCCATGCAATTCTAAATGCCTGTGTTAACTATGCATTATACAGTGATCACCATAGTTCATTGGACAGTGACCATTTTGCGACTACCGTAACACTTTGAGTTTGAAAGGATACAATGAGTTTGAAGTGCAGACTGCCAGGTTTAATTTGAGGGTATATTCATACATATCAGACGATGGGTAAATGAATCATACAACCTTTTGTACGTAGTCCCGCACAATCTTTGTGCACCAAAAAACATTGGGCAGTTCAACATAATGTAGAATACATTTTTTTTTGTTAATATTTGGTCACATATCCTCTGCATGCAATAACTGCTTGGAGTCAGCGATGCATCGACATCACCAGACGCTGGGTATCTTCCCTGGTGATGCTCTGCCATGCCTGTACTGCAGCCATCTTTAGTTCCTGCCATCCTCTTCAGCATGTAAAATGCATGTTCGATTGGATTCTGATTCAGTGATTGACTCGGCCAGTGAAGGATTTTCCACTTCGGTAATCAAAAACCCCTTTGTTGCTCTAGCAGTATGTTTACTGGGCGACATGTGGTTGGGTAAACAATGCGCGCCCACCTTGCCATCCCGCATCTGTCCAGGGATTTTCTGAGCTACTGATGAGGCAGGGTTAGTGGGAATTGGGAGCGGAGAAAAATGGGGGGGAAACATCCCCCCAAAAAAACCTGGTATGTTCAATTTTACAGACCGTTATTGGTCGATGCATGCTTGTCATCCAGATAAATATTTATTGAAGTGGGAAGAGTGAAACAGTGCAGTGTGTTTACAGTCGAATCACGTGAAAAAAGTAGGGCTGGGCAATATGGCAAAAAAAGTATATCATGATATTTCATCTCATCGTTTGATATCGATAAATATCACAATATACACTAGGAAGCGGAACTCCCAGTCATTTACTCCTTGATAACTCTAGCAAATCTAAAAGAATGTGCATACTTGCCAAAAGGTGAGCAAATTTTTAATTTGTTTTTGTGCAATGCAGTTGTCTAATGCAGTGCAGTGTTTCCAGGTAAAGAGAATAATGCACAAATACTTTCTGATTCAGGTCTGGAAGGAGTTAACAGAACAACAAAATCATCTGTGCCTCTGGTTTTACTATTGATAGGTATGTGTTTGGGTTAAATGAAATATTCTTTTCACGAGTTCTAAATAAAAATATTGTCATTTAGAGCATTTATTTGCAGAAAATGACAACTGGTCAAAACAACAAAAAAGATGCAGTGTTGTCAGCCCTAGAATAATGCTAATAAAATAAGTTTATCATTTTTACGTTGTGGCCTCTTCGTTTTTTCCAGAGCTGAATGCACAGCATGGCTGTAAATAATAAATATGCTATGTCCATATTTTTCTGTTCTGCATATGAAAGCAGCCACAGACTTTGCTGGGAATAAGGAGACGGAGAAAGAGATGGAGGCGGCTGTGATGGTGGTGTTAGAGACCAGGGCAGAGACTATGACAGGTGCAGCAATGTAACTATGCACAATAGAATACAAGTTAACAGGGTTATTATATGCAAATTAATTAGTTCCATTGATTTTGAGCTTTGATTATTATTACTATTATTATTACAACTAATTATTGTTCTTTTGCAAAATCAAAAAGCAGATGCAGAAACAAAGAGCAGAAGAAACTAAATTTGAAAGAAATGCTTTTGTGTGTCTCAAAGCACTGCATAGTGTAAGGAAACCTTATTTTATTTACCACATTTTTTTTATTTCATTTTTTTTTTTTGGTTTACAGTGTTTGCAAGCTGGTCACTTGAAAGAGAAAGTCGTTTTGTGGTTACGGCTCAAAATCTATAAATAGCAACTTTAAATACTGTATTATTAGATCTACTGTAATTCTGTTAGCAACCAATGATGGCACTTCATATTTTAGTATCCTATAGTGTATGTTGTTTTTTTGTACTTGGGAACTGTGCACGTGTTGTGGGCCGGTCTGCGTTTCAAGGTCCCAGGCCGTTTTTCAGTCCCAGTCTGACCCTGCTATTCATCCACTACAGTGGTCTTCCTCATTTTACCGGGGCTTTTGGCACAGTCCTTCACTGCATTTTACATGCTGAAGAGGAGACTGTAGGCAATAAGTTCCCTTAACAAGCAGTAACTGCAGACGGCTGTAGTACAAACCTGGCAGAGCATCACCAGGGAAAATACCCAGCGTCTGGTGATGTCGATGCATTGCAGACTAGAACCAGTCATTACATGCAAAGGATATGCGACCAATAAGAAAATTATTTCTTTATTTGTTTTATGGTGCCTGAAAATGGGGAGGACTGTGTACAAAAGGTTCTATGATTTCTGAACTGTTCAGCAGATAAATATGAATGTACACTCAAATTAAAGCTGACAGTCTGCACTTCAACCTCATTGTCATTGAATCTTTTAAAACACAAAGTGCTAGAGTAGAGAACCGAAATGTACAAGAAATGGTCACTGTCCAATTAATTATGGTGCTCACTCTAAGGAAAATTACCCAACGACTGATATAACTACTAACTAGCTATAACCACATTTTTATAACACATCTTCCCGAAAATGAATAAACCAATGACAAGTAATCCTAACTGCAGCACTTGCATGTTTTACACAAGGTGTTGCTCTTCTGTTTCCTTCAGTTCATAGCAGCCAATGATAAGCTGTGGTTCTGGCTGGAGGTCAACTCAGTGGTCGACTTCTTCACTGTTCCTCCTGTCTTTGTGTCAGTCTACTTGAACAGAAGCTGGCTGGGTAAGACATTTTTTTCACTCACGGTTTCTGTCTCCATTGCTCTACAATGACTGTCTGACTTTGAGAGCAATGTGATCTCTTTTTAGGATGTACTACATTTGTATAACCAGAGCACCTCAGGACAGCTCTAAACTGCCATCTACAGGACATTGTCTGCACTGTGCTCTCTGTCTTACGTGCAGACAGGGTTAACCCACAATGGACTGAAATGAATCATGACTTAGTCTTTCTCAGTAGACTCTGCAGCAGTATAGTTAGCGTTAACTAGCTGTAAGACGATGAAACAAGGAGGAAATGCAGGTCTGTTTTGGTCATGACTAGAGCGAATGTCTCTTCTCTGTACTCATAAATTGATATGGTAGTTTAATGTAAAATGAGGTATGGCCATTAGCAAACCTTCCTAAAAGATGAGTGGTGTTGACAATGTTTGTTTTTCAAACAAGTCATTCTTTTAACATTTATTTAACCTCCATACCAATGTGGTATTAATAACCAGAAATAATTTATGCTAAGGTAGCTCTCTTCTGCAGTAAATCCTGAATCTTCCAATTTGAGACCAACCTGCTCTCCTCTATTTCCTGAGGTATTTCAAAAGGCGACAGGGAGGGAAGCCATTCCGTTCAGCCTAGATTTCTATCTCTTCATCATGAATATGTATTCACAAGTTATTTATTTTTCTATCATGTATTCAAACTGGGGAAGCCAGAGATAAAAAAAGAACTTTTCAAAAGAAAAACTTTCAGAACAGAAGAATACAACATATAACAAAGCCCACTCAAGTTGCCTGTTTATGTGTGTTAAGTGAGCAAGCGAGTAAACATACAAAGGCTACCAGCAGCCAGAGATATAGGACAGCTGTAGGACAGCTGTAGGACAGGCCGTAACCGAGATCAGCTGCTCCTGAATGAATATCAGACGTCTTCAGGAAATGAGAAATGTTGACGATGATTGATGACATGGCAGAATTCCATTCTAGACGGTTCAATGACAGACTTTGTACTGTTGGGAACGTAGCTGCTATATCAGTCCACCTCCAACCCTGACATGCAGACTCATCTATCTAATGGTTGGTGACTTGAGTGACTCACGTCGGGCAAACGCTTGCATGTCCTTCTCTATTGAGCTGGCCTTCAGTGTGAAGTTGACAGAATTGAAATTGTCTCAGTTATGATCAATAGAAAACTATCCATAATTAGGTATTGGTTTACAGTGGACAACCCTACTATTTACATTTTACTATTTGTTTAATTTCTTGCCAACTGGTTCAGAGTGGAACAATGACATGCTAATATAGTTGGGCATCAACCCCCCTTGTACACAATCAGTTTGCAAAATTCTATAAAACACGCAAACACACCCAAACAGGTGTTAGCTAAACCACAATGTGGACGGAACATCACGATTCATTCTCACAAAACTGTGCCACCGAAACATTGACTGTATTTTAACAGGAAATGACCACTAACACCAAATATATTTAAATTTTAGTCATTTACCAGATTAGTTTTTTGCTGGACGATAAATTGTCCCAGAATTTATTGTGATAAGCGATTATATTGTTGTTATGAGACCATTTTAATCTAATATAATGATAATGGCATATTAATGGTAAATAAAGGTACATCTTTTCAAAGATCAATAAACTTTTATTTATAAAAATATTTAAACCAATTTAAACATTAGTGTATTTAAACACTATTTAAACATTTTAAATATACACAATAAATGAACAAAACAACCAAAAACAATAAATAAAATGGACTCTCAGTCTCTGTTAACAAAAAATGCACTTGAATAAAAACCAAACACAATCAAAAACAATAAATAAAATGGAAACAGGCCTAACTACCACACAACTTAGTGATAAGTGCGGGGTCCACGTGGTGTAGTGGGCATTGCAGGACAGTCTATGTCATGATAGTCACTGGTTCGAGCCTGATTATGGGTTCTCTGACTTTCCCCGGGAATCGTTCACAAGGCAGCGCAAATTGGCATAGTGCTGCCCTGGATTTGGTTTAGATAAATCAGATTATCTATCCTGTCACGTCGCTATCCAGCGACTCCTTGAGTGTAGATTGGGCGCCTGTAAATTCATTCGGGGAAGAATTGGGAGGAAAAGAAAATGGGGAAAATATTAGAATAAACTAATTACAAAATATTTGTAGCAAGTGCATTCTAATCAATAAATCAGTTATTGGTAAAAGTCAATGCTGGTAAGAAGACCATAACACTATTAAACATACTTACATAGACAACATACCACGGAGGGGGTTGTAGTGGAGGTATTTTACCATTACTGGATAATAAAAAGCTGGTCTAACATTGGCCTGCACTAAACTAGACTGTTGCTCCATTTCCCATTGGAATATTCTTCTTCTCACTTCAGTATGTTTTTTTATATCCAGCCAATGATCTTCCTCCATAAGTAAATTAGCAGTTGATTAAGGTGTAGATGAAGAGGCCACTAATATAAAAGGATGTGGAGAGTTCCTCCATGGAAATGAAAATTAATCCACTCCCTAAATGGATGGCCATAGCCAATTTAGCTATGTTGGATTTGCACACAACACTTTGATCGATGTAGTACTTACACTCTTGACACTCGACCAATGTCTTCCAGTTCATTCAAATGTCCTTGAAATGGTACATCCGAACTGTATGGTTCTGTGGAGTGTGTATATGTAATATGTTGCTTTCTACCTAGCAATTTTAAGATTAACATAACTTGACAACAGCATCTGCATACTCAATGGTTGCCAACCGTCTCCTGGAGGACCACCAGCCAGTCCTTGTGTTTGAACTACCCTTGAGCTAGCCTGTCTACTAATGAACAAGTCTTTGATTAGTGATTCTGGTGAATCTTGAGGGCTACAGCTAAACCCTGGTATGGCTGGTGGTCCTTCAGGAGAGGGTTAAGAACCACTGTGCTAAATTACAAAAATGTTGGACTGATGTCTGACACAGTGTTTTCCAGCAACAACAACAAAAACAAATTATGGATTTTCTCCTGGAAGAGATTATGCACATTGCTGTGGCTTGCAACAGCCCTATACCTCTTTAAAACATTTAAACATTTGCTTGCATTTTAGCAGGTACAAGCATATAGATCATACCGTATAGAGTTGTGGTCAAGTGTTTTGAGAAACACATATTGGTCTCCACAATGTTTTTTCTGCTTCAGTATTTTTAGATCTTTTTGTCAGTAGTAACTATGGTATACTGAAGTATACTTACAAGCATTCCATAAGTGTCAAAGGCATTTATTGAAAATTACATGAAGTTTATGCAAAGAGTCAATATTTGATTTTTATTTTTCAAGACCTCTGCAATCCGCCCTGGTATGCTGTCAATTAATTTCTGGGCCACATCCTGACCAATCCTCTGCTGTAGCCATCATCAACACTGAGGCAGCAGACTTTGTGAAAATGAGTAGTAGTGCATTTCTCAAAACTTTTGACCCCGACGATATGGTTCCAAGATTGTATCTTATACTTACACGGTTTCTTCATGTCGTAACATGCAAAATACCTTTATAGAGTTTGGTTTAAGCTGTGTAGTAATCAATCAATGTTGCATTTTAATAAAAAGCATCTATTACTGAATATCCCCATACCAGGACGTAGGAACTGGTGTGGCGGCGGTATGCCCCCCTTTCTATGTTAGAGGTAGCTGATGTGGTCCCCCCGAATAATAAGAACAGAATGCACAAAATATGTATACCCCCAATATCAAACTCACACCCTTGTCCCAATATTACTCACTGTCCCAGCCACTGAGTTGTGGTGAGTGGATCTTTTCCTGTTTTGTGCCCCCGTGTCTCACCAGCGACCAACTCCGTATCAACATTGCCCCCTGCTGGTGATGTGGGAGTTCTGTCTGTGCTGATCTCTGAATCCCCACAGTCAGTCTGCACTGGTACTCACAGGCTTACAGACCCTACGGAATCTGGCAAACTATCAGCACATGTCTGGGTGCCCCCACCACCACAATATGTTCCTCTAGTGTGTGTGTGTAGGTGTGTGTGTATGTGTGTGTATGTGTGTGTATGTGTGTGTATGTGTGTGTATGTGTGTGTATGTGTGTGTGTGTGTGTGTGTGTGTGTGTGTGTGTGTGTGTGTGTGTGTGTGTGTGTGTGTGTGTGTGTGTGTGTGTGTGTGTG
>JACXGM010027166.1:0-14589 GCA_016801145.1 Umbra pygmaea | reverse complement strand
TCTCATCTCAACAGTCCACAAAAGCTGTCTTCAGATATTTCTTGGCCCAGTCTTGACGTTTCAACTTATGTGTCTTGTTCAGTGGTGGTCAGTTAAATCTTTTTTGGCCCATTTTGCCTGAGGAACAGAAGCTGCCTAATAATTATGCACAACTTGATATCGGGTGTTGATCTCCTTAGGCCACACCCTCCCTCATTGCGCAACTACTCATCATCTGATATCCTTAAATCCAATAAGAATTGGATTTGGAACATAACTTGGAGTTGAAACATAACTAATGATGACATGGTCAAAATACTGTCTTGCATACTAATTGTGCACACAGTGTAATAAAACTTTTTTATCATATTGTATAATCCCATGTTGTCACTTGTACGGGCCCAGATGGCTTAGTGGTTAGGGAGTCAGACTTGTAGTCAGAAGGTTGCCAGTTCGATTTCTGACTGTGCCAAAATGCCATTGTGTCCTTCGGCAAGACACTTTAGCCTAAATGCTCCCAGGTTGTTGCTGTAAATAAGAAATTGTTCTTAGTCAACTTACCTGGTTAAACAAAGGTTAAATAAAATAAAAACTTCACTGATGTCCAGCGAGATTCGACCAGTGCCCAGCCTGAGTGCTCCAGGTCCGGCATGCTGGAACCTCTACCCTCTGCTTGGGCTGTTGAGAAGGTTTCCTGATTCCTGATCTAAACCAGTCTGCATGCAAAGACCAGGACCCCCTGTTCAGTTTTTACTGTGGTCCTCCTTTCCCTCTTACTAAACACAAACACACACAGAAGATTACGTAACAGCTTCCAACTTCCAACAACGGAAGCTGACTCCAGAGCCCGATAAGTAATCGAGCAGCGTGGACTTGTTTCTTCCTTTGGAGCTAATGAATGATAGCTGAAGAGACCATGAGTAGAGCTGGTTGTTGCCTGCACACTGTCGTGGGAAATATTCTGGAGGACCTATCTCCATTTTATCCTTAGTTAAGAGCAGCTAAACTGATAGCGCCTGAGGGGAGGCCTAGATGGAAGGAAGCCAATACATCTGCTTTGTTGGTTCTTTTGAAACACACATCACTCTAAAATATAGACTACACCATGTTAACACTCCATGGTGTCCCCGTAACATGAACATACATGAGCTCCTGCTGTGCTACAGTGTTCCTATGTTATTACATTACATGGGCATATATTTTCAGTCCAACCAAGAGTGTTTTACAATGTCAACGTTCCCTCTCACAGAGGACAGTTTGATTATTTCTCCACCTCATTCCGCAGAGTACCGGTATTCTTTTATCATGATGAGTGGAAATGCGCCTGGCACTCAAGGGTTAGGGACAGAGCCTGAATATCCTGCATAGGGAACAATAATTAAATTACTGTTTGTTGTTAACTGGTAGTTCATCAGATAGCCCCTGGAGCAGGGCTCCAGATAGGCCGTGTGTCCTTAGGAAAAACAGGCCACCTATCTTGCCATGGCAATCTCAGTATACAAGCATGCCTGTCCATATCCCCTGTCTGCCCCCATCCACTGTCTGTCTTTATTCCTGTCTGTCTCTATCCCTGTCTGCCCTTATCCTCTGCCTGTCTTTATCCCTGTATGTCTCTATCCCTGTCTGCAATTATGGGAGCTTCTCTATGTTAGATTTTTTGTCATTTTGTGTGTTTGTACGATCTGAGGAAAATATATGGCTCTAATATGACCATATATGTAATTGAAAGGAAAGTGCAGCTCAGTTTCCTCCTAACGCTTCTGATGGAACTTTAAAAAATTATACATTTTCTGTATATATATACAGTGAGCACTTGCACTCTCTGGTCACTTTATGCTCTCTACATCTGATGTAGCAGAATTCAATTGCACCTTTAAAAGCAATTCTTCCATGCCAGTAGTATAATATTTACTACTTCTACTGTTGTACATTTTCCAGACCACTGCTTAGTACATAGCGTTTAGTATTACTATTACTATTGTCATTATTATTTAAAATTATTATATTGTTGTAATTCTTGTTTTTTAAGCCCACTGCATAGAATCGCCGTGCCAGGTCAAAAAGAATTTCTCTGCATAGGATGACGAATGTTATTCGATGCATATGATAAATAAACTTGACTGACTGACTGACATGTCTCATATGTATAGAAAGCTTAGAAACCCACGGATTTAGCTAATGTCTCTGTTTTACAATTGCTCTGACAATAATAACATGGCATATAATAATGTGAGGTACGCGGCTTGAACACTTAGCCGTTTGTTATTGCACTTGCGATTTAAGGTGGACTAGAATTACGTTCCACAATTTCAATTTTAAGTTATATATACATGTCTCATATGTTAGAGAGCTTAGAAACCCAAAAATGTTGCAAATATATCCATTTTACAGTAGCTATGAAAACAATAACATGGCATGTAATAATGTGAGGTTAGTGCCCTGTTAGCGCTTAGCTGTTCTTAAGGTGGACTAGAATCACTGCTCACAACTGCAATTTTTTGTTTATACATACATGTCTCAAATGTTCAGAAAGCTTAGAAACCCACAGATTTAGCTTACGTCTCCTTTATACTTTTTAAACTCAACTCAGCTTTATTTATATAGCACTTTCAACACCACAAGTGGAACCAAAGTGCTTTACAGAAAAATTAGAAGAAAAAAAAATACAATAGCTTTGACACCAATAACATGGCACGTAATAATAGGAGGTACGTGCCTTGTAAACAAAGCCATTAGCTTGCTAGCAGATACTGTACTTAGCAATTGCAAAACATTGAGGTAATAACACATTGAGAACAAACAAAAATAGTTATTACAGTTGAAGATCTTTCTTTTTCGCTATCAAAGAGTCCCAGCAAATGACATAGAGCATAGTCTACCGTGGTAAAATCCATTTTGTTATGTGAAAATTACTATAACCTATATTAACCTATATTACTATAACCTACATATAATTACTATAACATAATCTCTCCATATGTATCTCCTTGCTTCAGGTCCAGTGTAACAAGAGGTTAACTTTGGGTATATTTTTTAGGCGGAATTTGACAATGGGGTAGTCTGGATGTAAGCTTCACAGATTAGCGCTATGAGTTAACTAGGTTATTGAGCAGGGACTCCTATTAGCTATAGTGATGGAACAGATCTGTCACTTAATTTAGCGAGTATTATCAAAATAAGCCTGGATTTTCCTTTATCTGCCTTGACGGAGTATCCCCCTACTCTCTGTATATTAGGGCTTTGCTATGGTACTGTAAGTTTGGGAGTTGCTTTCTTTAAAGTGGGTGTGAAATGCAACAATTTTTTTCAGGATTTTGATGATTAGTGAGTATAGTCTCAATTCAGATCTGCATGCGTTGTTTATTACTCTTTTTCCCTCAGTCTCTCATTTAACCCTGCTAACAATCCCCTCGGTCTCTCATCTTATGCCTGCTAATTTTTCGTTAAGTCTCTCATCTTAAGCCTGCTAACCTTTCCCTTAGTCTCTCATCTTAAGCCTGCTAACTTTTCCCTCAGTCTCTCATCTTATGCCTGCTAATTTTTTCCTCAGTCTCTAATCTTAACCCTGCTAACCTTTCCCTCAGTCGCTCATCTTAAGCCTGCTAAGTTTTCCTTAAGTCTCTCATCTTAAGCCTGCTAACTTTTCCCTCAGTCTCTCATCTTATGCCTGCTAACTTTTTCTCCTCAGTCTCTAATCTTAACCCTGCTAACTTTTCCCTATGTCTCTCATCTTAAGCCTGCTAAACTTTCCCTCAGTCGCTCATCGTAAGCCTGCTAATTTTTCCCTCAGTCTCTTATCTTAAGCCTGCTAACTTGTCCCCCAAGGAGAATTCTGCTGTCAATGTCTTTTCACCCTAAATGTTTAAGACAGATGAACATTACTGTATGTACCCCAGAGTATAAAAAAAACATTGTCTGTAGTATGTCTTACTGTAGGCACTCAGAGACTGCAAAAGTTGTCCTTTGTGTGTTTCTTTAAATAAGCAAATGGCAATGCATATCAGACATTTTTTATTTATTTTTCCCTCTGGTAGTAGATACAATCTTAGCGATGACGCCAGCAGTGTTTTCGAGTGGCTGCGCTCTCTGCTCTGAACACCAGTGTACATCGTTGTTATGTCAGTGAAGTGCCAGGCGAGCAATACGTGCTGGAACACTGATGTTGACACACTGACTGGTGAAGCTTGGATGTGTTTGTTAGTAGCTCTGTCCAGTTCTGCACTGTTTTTCATGTCAATGTCAGCAGTACAGCCCTTGGATGCCCTATTCTCTGAATAGTGTATAACTTTGACCATTGTCTGTAGGGCTTCACCTTAAACTAGTGCACTATTCTATATAGGGTGTCAAATGTTTAATGTATAAAGTACTGTACAAAGGTCACCTCAGAAAATAATTTATTTAAAGAGTAAACACAAAGAAACACTGATGGAATGATAAGTAAGAACAGCATCTGGGTTTTATAGGATGTTGTTATTTTGTGTGGTTTACAATGAAAAATCTAGACAGTTTTCTGTTCTGTAATATGTACAGATAGTCCTGTGATAAATAATTCCAAGCCTCTTGTAGGACTTGCAATAGATCTATTTTTGACATTGCCTGCTCTTAGCACTTTTCTCTATCCCAAGTGTCCATTATTTCTATGATTGGTGCAAAGGAGTGGTATTGAGCAAAGGAGTGGTATTGAGCAAGCATTGCACAGAATGTCCTTCTGTCCTTCAAGAACTTGACATACTGATATAGAAAGCCATTTTTGCTCTTTTAAAAGGTTCAGGGGGCATATTTACAAACAAACTTAAGGCTAAATATAGCTCCCAACTTGCTGATTTAGGAGAAACTCTTAATGCCCATGTCAGTCCTAGTTTAGGAATCCAACAAGTTTGGTTTAAGAGTATTTCACAAAATGTTTTAGCACTAAAACCAGCTCTTAAATCCGTGAAAAGTAAGGGTCTATGTCACTAAGACCAAATCACAAACAGTCCTAAAATATGTGTTTACATTTATGGCAAGGTTAATTTATGTATAAATACATTTATGTAAATCTATGGATAGGCTAAATACATCAATGGTAGGGAGAAAAACATTGTGGTCAAGTGTAGCTGAAAATAATTGGCCTAATGTCCTATTACCTTTGGCAGTTGTTTGTTACTTGAATTCTGCAATCTCTGCCCTTGCCTGAGACTGCAAAGAATACCAGCGCTTTTCACACTCAGTGGTTATGGACAAAGTGGGAAAGCCACATTTATTTGCAAGCATACATCTTCTTTTTTGGTTTTAGAAGTTATCCCAACTCCAAATTTTCCTTTAACAATATACTTCATTTCATCCACAAATTGACCAAGAATTAAAAGCTGTTCTTGTGTCCAGTTTGGTTTTGGTTTCCACCAAATAGACTCACACGTCTTACTAACTGCAATGGTTGTTCTAGTCTGCTAATTAAAAGGCTGCATATATGCATATCCGCTAACTGTTTATTAGCTGTCAGACATGCAAGATGTTGACAATTAGCTGATCATATACTTCACTAGTCAGTATATCATTTTACGTTTCATGTTTTATCAGTGACACTTAGCCTACATTTTGATTTGAATATCTTTATTTCAATGCACCAACATGACACATCCTTCCAATCGCTGTGGGCATAAGAACAAAGTCATCTCGTTCTTGGAACACAACATCATCCATAGCAACGGGGTCAACCACGCCCTTTCTCTTAGCTTAAGATTTCTCCCTATTTCTTAGTGAAAGTTGGTCTCAGCAGCTTTGTGATTAGTCCTTTCTTGGATAGAAACTTTTGATGTTAATTACCAACTGTTAATGGTAAGATCAAATGTTTTGTGAATACAGCCCCAAATAAATAGTTTGAAAATATTTTCTTAATTTAGGGTGAAGTCAGCTAAATTGGGCCATCAGGTAAAATGGGCCAAATAATGTTGTAGCATCATATCTCTTAATATCTTTACAGCAAATTACAATAACTGATCTTGCATTGTTGCTTCAACACTTGTGGATTTCTAACAAGAGTTTTGATTGGTGTGAGTTTTCTAGGCGGGCAGAGCAGAAAAATTACATTAGATCTCATGCATAGCTTATTTGATGGTATTATAAGCCCTTTAGCAAAAAGTGGCCCATTTTTGCTGACTTCACCCTACGTATTACTTTTGCATAGTAGCCTATTATAGGTATTGCAGATGGTTGTTTGAGTCACAATTTCAGGAAAATAAAGCATGATCCGGGAAAGTCCCTCCCATTAAGTAAAGAAAATAAAAAATAGAACTTTCTGGTTAAGACGTTGAACAAAGTAGGGATGCAACAATTATATATTTTGATAGTACGATTATAGTCTGAGGATTAATCACGGTTCACGATTATTATCCATTAATTTATTTCACAACACTAGGGATGTATAAAATTATGAGCATTCTTTAATTATAGGTTTTATATTGTAAAACATTTATTTTATTGCTTTTGTTTTGCTGCCTTTGGAAAACACAAATCATACAGTACAAAAAAAATAAAAATGAACTAAAAGTCTATCTCTTTGGAATTAAATTTAAGCTACCTCTGTAAACATCCATGTAATTATAAAAAAATAAAATGGAGTCAAAAGTTGCAGGGCTCTTTTGCTCAACCAGCCTATATTACAAAATTGTTTAGTATTTTCTATTTTTTTCTACATTTCGCTTAGAACTGAGTAGAGAAATTAAATATGGTTGAAAATGATCTGGTTGACTTTCGACTTAACAGGTACTGACTTTTGAAACATAATTGTTTACAACATTCATGCATGTAAATTAAACAAAGTCAGAAATTGAGGAACAGGAGATAAGTCACTTATTTAGAGAACTTTTCTCAATGCTTCTTAAGTCTTTTTCTCATTCTGACACTCGCTCATTCAATTTCTGCCACTGTGACACACAGTTGAATAGAACGCGACCATTTTCTTCAACTATTAAACATCATAAATACTTTGAATACAGCTACGGTGGATATGCAATAAATCACAACCTTTATTTGTGCATACTTTAGACTACTTGTTGAAGTATTGACAGTGAATGAGCATGTCAGTGTGACACGGCAACTTGCAGTCTGAAGAGTGCACAATGGCTAATGTTGCGTTTACCAGCCAACTTTTACTTTTATAATCTAAATGATATCATTTTTAGAACATAAGTTAAAATGATGGGCACACATAACAGACACACCGATTTCATGGCAAAAAATTGAGTGTACATCACTGATTGCAGGATAATTAGTTTAGCTCAATCATTGTACTTGTTAAATTACTATATATTTCACTTGTCCATTTGGACAACTGCAGTCTACATTGTCCTTGTCCAACATCTTTTTATTGTCCCGGACAAGCGTTAATGTCAATCCCTGAGCGAAACAATATTATTTGCCGACATGTAGACAAAAGTTTGTTTCACAAAATGTGCATATTTTTCATGTTAATTTTATACTCGCTAGTGTAGAATAGATGCTGTGAAACTTTCAGCTGGTGTAGCTTTCTATTCCTTTTGTCCGCAGGTTGTGCCCGCAAAGTTTGTTTTATTTTCGTCACTGTCCAACCATTGTTTATAGAACTATAATAATGGCCCTTTTTTGAGATTGAGAACAGAAACACGGTGTAGCTTAGCCTTTACGGTTACAAAACCGTGATGTTTCTAATCGTGGTTAATTGTGAAATCGGTTAATCACTGCATCCCTAGTTGAAAGCACATTTTTCAAATGACTTTGCCAAGTGAGCTGTGAAGTGCTAATGCAGTCTGTGCGTTGCCTTGTGTCCGCAGGTGAACATGACGTCAGACCTGGAGGGCAGTGACATGTTGGCAGAGAAGGCGGACCGGAGAGAGTTCATCGACTTGTTGACCAAGATGCTGACGATCGACGCAGACAAAAGGATCACCCCCATCGAGACCCTCAATCACCCCTTTGTAACCATGACTCACCTGCTGGACTACCCACACAGCACCCAGTACGACTCAAAGAGTTTTTACATGTCCCGTGTTTACATAGTGGAATTGGAACATCGCATAACTCCATCAAACTGAAGCAAACACAAACATTATTAACCTCTCTGTCTGCCTCTCTCCCTTCTCTCTATCTGACCCTTTCTCTCTCATCTTCTCTGTTTCTCTCCATCCCTTTTTCCCTCTTTCTGCACAGTGTCAAATCCTGCTTTCAGAACATGGACATCTGTAAGCGTCGTGTGGGCATGTATGACACGGTGAACCAGAGCAAGACGCCGTTCATCACCCATGTGGCCCCCAGCACCTCCACCAACCTGACCATGACCTTCAACAACCAACTGAACACTGTGCACAGCCAGGTACCTGCCCACGCACCCAGGACCAACCACCCATTAGTGTTGGTCTTAATTATACCAAGTTCATTACTGCGTCAGATCAGTGTGAGACGGAGGTGGGAATTTACTCGCGTACAAGAGTACTTGAGAGTAACTCTGAGTTCACAAGTTTTGGGAAGTCCCTACTTAATACCAAAATGATCAGGTTTAGGGAGTTGATATCTTGACAGTGAACTACAAATGGTAAGAAAATATCAATCATGGTCACCGGTATGATGTGAAATCCCTTTACCTGATCATTTTGGTCTTAAGTAAGGACTTCTTAAAACTTGTGAACTCTGAAAAGTACTCAAGTACTCTTTTACTCAAGTAAATTCCCACCTCTGGTGTAATGCCTGTGTGCCACTAACGGTGTGTGTGGAATACAAGACGGATTCTTAGGAGTTCAAGAAGCAGGGCCGGTTGAGTCTTTATTGTATTTATTTTGCTTTCTAGTCCCCTTATGTTACATACCTATACTCTATCCTCACAATGAGCTTGATGGATTTTCCGGCATTTATAACGTTGTGTTTTTTTCCCCATGCCATTTAGAATTTTTGTTTTACATTTTCCCTGCCATTTAGAAATAAAAAACCACAAAATGCTACTCCTATGGTATAGAATAATCCATCTAGAATAAAGTTTATACTGTATGGCACTTTTTGACCAGTCTCCCTCATTGCAACAAAGAGAATGTCATAAGTAGTCAATATGACTGACAAAAGGCCCTGAATACATCGAAAGCCAATTGCTCAAATGTCCAGATGTAGCTCAGACTCTTTAGTGCATGTTTGCATGGTGGTGGTACAATTTTGAAAAAGCTTGAACCCCAGTATGGCTGCGTGCAGCTACTGCATAGTGTAGATGACCAACAATCTACGCAATACAAAACACCCTCAATCAACTTATTTGAAACCAATGTACTGACCAATTGAAAGATAACACTCTGTTTTCTATTATTATATTCTATTGTAGAATGCTCAAGCAGCCTATTGAGGCCAAGACAGCTGAGCTAAATGTCTGCCCGTGCCTCTAAGGGCTGTCACAACTGCCGATGTGATATGTGACAACAACCTAACACTTCTTACTTGGCTTGCAGTTTAGAAGTTTTCAGGCCTTAAGAATCCCATCAGTGTGCTTCCTCTCATCGCTTCCTTCCCTCCTCTTCCTCCTCGCCTCCTGTTTCTCTCCATTTTGCATTTGGCACTTCATGCTACTGTACCCCCATGTGGGATGTGTGACTCTTAAGTCATTTCCGATTGTGCTGAATTCCCTTTTTACTTTGTAAAACCTAAACTGCGCTTCCATAAATAGATCAAATTTATCATTTCATCCACCAAGTGACTTAGTTCAGGGTGAGCAGGACTAAGTAAGTGATTTATTAAGTCGGGTTGCTTCGGTGAGCAACATTGAAACGCGTTGTGTTTCGTACTTGCAGGTTGTCTCATTTTTGTGTATGATGAATGCAACAGTGGCATATTGATTACCTCCTCTGTGCTGGATCTCTTTGAGCTCATCTCAGAGTCCCAAATGAAAAATGAACGTGCGGTCTCAGAATTTTCCATCACCCAGGCTTAATGAAAATAAATTAACAAGTCCGGTTGTTGTTGGAAGTAATAGTATTTGGACCACACTCTATCTCTTTAAAATCATTTGTTTCTTTCAAGACTATATGTGCCTTAGTTAGACCTTGCTGCGTCTCTTCCCTGGTCTGGGGTCATATTCATTAGACAGGCTTCTATTGGAGTAAAATGGACTGTTAAATGGTGAAACTAACTGACCTTGTCCAATAAGAGTCACTTGCTCTCATTGTCTTTTGCCAAGCCAGCATTTTGTACGCATGTTCTAATATTCATTCTTTACGTGTAAGGAATCACCAAGTGCCTGACACCTTTGAAATATGGCTGCAGTCAAGGATAGATATGTGGAATCAAGTTTGAGTGACAGAATGGCGGTAATTCCTGCAGCTACTCTGCTCGTTATTACAGTCTGTTAAGCAACATTTAATTTTCAAAACTTTGCGAAAGCCCGATTGTTTCGGTCTGGAATTCAGCTGGCTCTGTATGCTGACCCCTGACAGAGATAACTGTGTCTGGAGGACGGGTCCTGGATGATTAGGGTGTGTTGAGACATACAGCGTTGCTGCCTACCCAGAGGGAGCAGAGTGTCATGGGAGGCCACAAGGAGCGCTTTGTCACACCCCCTCATATCAGCCTTTCATCTAACCCTAACCAGGGGCTGTAGCCATGAAGCTCAGGGGGCGCTGATAGCAGAATCAATAAGATCATGTGGACAGAAACGACCTTGTCATAGATCAGCACTCAGCGACTTGGGTGTACTGCCTGTAAATAATTTACCCATATTTTCTGTTGTTACGAGAGTGTGTCGTGCCACCCCCACCGTCATGACATTTTGACCTCCACAACACACGGTCTCTGATCACGGTTGTTTGTTCTGGTTCCTTTAGGCCCCCAGCCTGGCTCCCTCCACCACAACAGCCACTCTTTCCCTTGCCAACCCTGATGTGTCCATACTGAACTACCAACCTGCACTCTACCAGCCCTCCGTGGCCCAGAGGAACATGCCTCTACAGTCCGGGGCACCTCAGCTCTGCGCGGCCCGGCCTGACCCCTTCCAGCAGGCCCTCATCGTCTGCCCTCCTGGCTTCCAAGGTAAGACTTGAAACTGGCACAGTTTGCGCTTTGTGAAAAGCCCACAGGTGTACATGTAGGATCATGTTTCTCCATCCCTTATCTGGAACCGTCGCATTGGGGCGTAGAGCAAAGAGATGATCCTGTATGGATGGCTCTGCGTTAAGGGTGGCTGGTCCTTTCTGTTACACGTGAATGAGTTCTTCCATCTTGGAACTATTTAAGAACGGGAAAAGAAATGGTGTCAGCTTAATCAACTGTACGCACAACTGTACTGTATGCTCTATGAGTACAGAGCCCTTGTCATTTAGCAGCGTAAAAAGAGTTTTGATGTCCAATCCATGGTAAACTGTCACATATACCGCAGCTATCAGCCAATCAGCATTCAGGATTAAAACCATTTTGGTTCATAAGCCTTTCTATAGTTTGGTTCAAGTCACTTTTAATAGTGGAGATAACCACTGGCAGCAGATAATTCAAGCCAGAAGCTGGCCCTATGCTTCACAGCACTCTGTACACCTGTGTTCTGGAAACTTCCATTCACAACTAATTGTAGGGGCAGTTGTCACATTCAAAATAGTTGCTGCGAAACAATTCATTCAAAAGGAATTTTTATATCTATGATCGTTGCTTTTATCACCACCATTTTTGTCTAAGCCATGCAATTAACAGTTGAGATGGAGAAACATTGTCTTTCTTTAGTTTCTGTGGAATTGCATGACATTCATTGTTTACTACACCCAACCAGGGTTTAAGAAAAATGTACTTCCATTGCTGCTTTTTTGTTTTCAAGGTCAAACTGCAATTTAGCACAATATCAGAGAAACTGAAGCATTGAAGTTTGGAGATGCACAGTACTGTATCTGTGAGATTGCATTGATTCAGCTCCAGGCCCGTGTGTAGCAACAGTAACTAGGTGATGGTTGCTGACCTCCTCCATGTTGTTATGTGTCCTCAGGGCTGCAGGCCTCCCCATCCAAACACACTGGATACTCTGTGCGGATGGAGAATGCCGTTCCCATAGTGACGCAGGCCCCCGGCGCTCAGCCGCTACAGATCCAGCCAGGCCTACTGACGCAGGTGGGAAGTAGTAATCTGTTAACCCAGTTCCAAAGTCCGGTTGAGCTGCTCCATCAAGTTCTGCCTCCATATGAGCTCCAATATAAAGAGATGCAGGACTAATGAGCAAACTGTAACAACTCCTTTCTTTGCAAGTTTTGCTCTTCCTTTCAAAATATTATAGACACAAACGTATGCAAAATGGCATTTATCCAAGTAACAACGAGCTGTCATTCAGAACCCCAAATCTGTCGTCATGGAGATCAAAGGTCCACATATCAATGCCCTAATTGCATCTGTAATCTGATTATGATCCTCTAATAGTCTGGCTGTGTACAAACACATAAATTATAACATTTACTGGGTGTCAAGAATGTATCCCTGATCACAAATATGACTAAAATAGAATCATGTTTCTGACTGCTAATGGTAGTTACTTTTCCTTTGTTGCACTGTATCCTTTGCCTCATACAGTCAGTCTCTCCCTCTTTACCTCTCCTGGAGGCTTCCATGATCTGATGTACACAAGGAACACTCAGAGTTCTCCCTGAAAGCCTGAGCGTGGAAAATGTACAAGGGTTATAAGCCGGCAGACTTTACAAGTCTTTTGAAAGAACAAAGATGCATCATCCATACAACTAAACTCCTACAGTTGGCTAGATTAGTAGTTAAGTAGTTGACTGCCTCCTATGGAATCGAGACAAGTCTCAGGAGTAAGAACGCTAGTTATCTCCAGTTAATCAAACAGTGATATAATGTTTCTCCCTGCGCTAGGTGGAACACAAATCTGTCAGAAACCAAATGTGGTGATTAGCTACAGGGCTTCTTAAGGCGCTCAAAATGATAGGCCTTCGAGGAGAGGGACTGGTTTGGAAAGGCTTGGAGGGGTTTGAGGCTAAGTGGTAAACCCAAACCCTTTAAAAGTAATTTATTTCAGAGCAGTAATTCTAAAAAACAGGCATAAACAAGCACCTTTCTTAACAAAACATAGTACATTCTGAAGATAAAAACAATGGGATATGGTTTGATTGCACAAGCCAACGTCATGGCGATGTTTCAGCTCGTTAGCTAAAATTGCACTGTAACTGCGTAGCCGTAAAGCACAGCGTCCTCTTCTACCGCCATAACCTGGCACATTTTGAGTGATTAAATATAATTATCTGTTTTACTGCACACATGTGAAACACAGAGAGCTGTTAGCGTGTCGTTTATGCAGAGCGGCACTCCGTAATAGTACATGGAGCCCCAGTCCTCATTCACCCAGGGTGTGAGAGGCTTCCAGCCCCCCCTGCAGCCCGGCCTGGGCTCACTCTCCCTGGGTGTCTGAGGTGGGGCCGTGTGGTGGGACCAGGGAGGAGGGCCCCAGTCTGCCCCTCCAGTCAGCCCAGGCAGCCAGGACCTTTATCTGGAGCAGGAATGCAGAAAATGTGAAAACAATTGGGGAGTGAGAGCCGAGGCTTTCAGAGCCCTGAGGTGACAAAGGGTTTTTTCCCCTTGCGAGGGGAGGTACGCAGGACAGGAGAAGGCCTACTAACACGGTTACCATTTCAAGACAGACGGATGATTGCACAAACACCCTGTAGGAATGCTGAGTGCCAGGAATGGGGTGAAGGATGGATGGATGGAGAGATGGGGGAGGAGAAATGTGGGTATTACCGGCTCTAAATGGGTTTTTAAATAGACTTGAGACGTGGATATAGCCATGGGAAACTGTAAGTAGCTTGGGTTATGTTCTGTTGGAGAGATTTGATGGCTTTCCATTGGCTGTGCCAGTGTCTTTCACCCACCCAGAGGCCTGTCGTGTTTGGTTGACCCTCTCTCTTCAATCATTGACTGTTTTTGTTCAAAGTTAAATAATCTTGCTTAACATACCTCAGACAACACAATTCCACTTCCACAAGCCAGCAGCCACACAACGGTTACAGCCTGAAAGCATTAATATCAGTGGATAAAAACAGTTACCTCCAAACCACAATAAAACGTGAGATGAGGTGATAGTTGGACCAGCTCATACGCAGGAATAAGCTCAGAGTGCTTTGTCTTCTGTGTGTGCCGTGTACTGCAAAAAAGACTGATGCTGTCCAGTTAAATAGGATTTGCAAACACTATTAAAGGAACAATTAATTAGAACCCCACAATTAAAGTGGTAATCAATAGAGCTGCATAAAACTATTAGGGCTGCACACACACACACACACACACACACACACACACACACACACACACATTTGAGCAAAGACACACAGCCCCATCTCTGACTAAGGGCATTTTATCCCTAGCAACTCCCTCCGTTCTGCACCAGCAATACAAAGCAGCTCTTTTCAGAGCGGCACTGAATGGGCCTGGATGTGAATTTAATTAAAAGCGGAGCTGATTTGGATAAAGCCGAACACATCGGCAGCACACATAGAAGACTGGCTGGGTGGGGAGTAGCAACATCTTTATTAAACATCCGGAGGTTTATCTACGCTCTGCTGACGTCTGAAGACGGCAGGTCCACAGCATTCAGCTGATTTAGTCTAGCTCTTATTTTGCTTTTAAATGCCTATTCTTTAT